>JXCR01016070.1:45549-72404 GCA_002079205.1 Phalaenopsis hybrid cultivar
TCGTGAACGAGCCAAACACGAACTAACTTTTTGAGCTCGAAATATAAACGAGCTTACACCCCTATATGCATGTAAATCTTCCTATTTAAAAATACTATGCCTAAACAGTAAATTTATGTAACTATTTTCATGCAAGATTCAGCACAAAGAATAAAGAGAGAGGACAGAGCCGAACTGAACATTCAAGTTTCATTCTTTGCCATTGACTTTAGTGCTTCATAGCTCAAAATACTAATAATAAAAGAGACCCGTTTTTCAAAAAGCCTCCTCTATTTAAGCTAACCCGTTGACAACAAGCCACCACTTACAATTTCCGAAGAATGTGAGGAAAAAATAGGAAAGAGAAAAAAAATTATCTAAATTTCAGATCTGAATTTAATCACATGTACAAATGATTCTTTTAAAATAATTTAAATAGCTATTAGTTACATAGCTTAAGTATATATTGATTGAGTAGGTATTATAATTAGAAGATTCATCATGGTCATATTTAGAGTACTAAACAAAGATTTACATTCGTATCGATGAATCCAAAAGTGTATGAGAAACACACCAACTGAATAGAATGTTTTGTTAGGAAGTAATTAGAGAGAGAGAGAGAGAAAACACAATAGAGAACAATAAAAGGGACGGTAGTCTTTATTCATGATATGGACTTCCTATTTATAGACATAAGTCCCAGTATTGCAAAAAAACAATATTGGTCCTCTCATCATTGCCTTTTCAAAGGGAATTTTTAGTAATTACAAATTAGCATGTAATAAGGCTGAGGAACTGATTCGAATGATAATAGTTTGTCGACCATCAGTTGAGTCTTGGCTTGATGGATATCTAGTCTGAAAGATAACCTTCTATTGAATATCGTATTGAGGGCTAATTCGCGCTCTGCCGAAAATCTTCTAGCACGTTCCCCCGATCACTCGAACAAGGTGCCTCCCTTGCCAATATCGAGCTCAAGACGGTCGTCAACAAATATATTCGATCGTCAGTATCATCCTATTGAGCCGTTCATCTGCCCTAAGATTTGTACTGACATATTATTATATGTACAATATCACTCAATTTTATGTATTTACATATCCAACATTGAAACTTTAATATTAATTTATGTCATATAGGTACATAGCACCCAATTCCTATTTATTTATATTTCTAAAATCAAAATTTCACTTTTTATACTTGTAGCACCCAAAACTTTCATATCACATAAAAATATCACTATTTTAATTTAAAAAAAATGTGAATTATATATTTTCATGCATAAATAAGATGACATAAATATATTAAAAAAATTAAAATTTAGCCGTTAGATATATAATTTCATAGAAATTGAGTGATATGCAAGTAAATCTATTTATTTAATTATTTATTGATCATTTGAGCGTCATANTTGTAGAGAGAGAGAATCTTCCTTCTTATATTTTATCTGATTTTGTTATTAATAAAAAAACCATGCGTTTCATGCTTGAAACATAATAGAAAAACATACATCCATACCATCCAATTTCTACCCGTTTATATATCAAACACCTAATTTTTCTTTTTACAACATTCCTATCATCATAATCTTTTATATCATATGAAATTTACTCTTATTCTAACTTTAAAAAGTTAAATACACCTTTGCATGTATATATAAGATGATATATATGTAAATATTTAAATTTAGAGGTTACATATGTAAACCTTGGAATTAAGGGCTGGGGTATGCATGTAAGTCTTCCTACTTAAAAATACTATGCCTAAACAGTAAATTTAATTAACTATTTTCATGCAAGATTCAGCACAAAGAATAAAGAGAGAGGACAGGGCCGAACTGAACATTCAAGTTTCATTCTTTGCCATTGACTTTAGTGCTTCATAGCTCAAAATACTAATAATAAAAGAGACCCGTTTTTCAAAAAGCCTCCTCTATTTAAGCTGACCTGTTGACAATAAGCCACCACATATAGGGTGTCTTTGGGGCAACTTGTGCTTATCCAGATAAACAACTTATCTTGTAACGCGGCCCGCGAGTGACTCGCGGGGTTCGACTCGCGGCCTGCGTTTAGTGTCAAAACTCAACTGCATTTTAGGATAAGCTGCCGAAACACGTATTTCAAAAGATGAGACCACATTTTGAAAACGATGCCCGCACTTATAACCTGCCCCAAACGGACCCATAATGTCCGAAGAATGTGGGAAAAAAATAGGAGAGAGAAAAAAATAATCTAAATATTCAGATCTGAATTTAATCACATAAATAAATTAACTAAAATAAACTATAATAAAATGAATAAAATTACATAATAAAAATTTACAAATGATTCTTTTAAAATAATTTAAATAGCTATTAGTTATATAGCTTAAGTATATATTAATTGAGTAGGTATTATAATTAGCAGATTCATCCTGGTCATATTTAGAGTACTAAATGGAGATTTACATTTGTATCATTGAATCCAAAAGTGTATGGGAAACACACCAAATGAATAGAATGTTTTGCTAGGAAGTATTTAGAGAGAGAGAGAGAACACAATAGAGAACAATAAAAGAGCAGTAGTCT
Source organism: Phalaenopsis hybrid cultivar (assembly GCA_002079205.1). Classification (NCBI taxonomy): domain Eukaryota; kingdom Viridiplantae; phylum Streptophyta; class Magnoliopsida; order Asparagales; family Orchidaceae; genus Phalaenopsis; species Phalaenopsis hybrid cultivar. Next base: position 48,095 of record JXCR01016070.1, read on the forward strand.
TTATTCATAATATGGATTCTCTATTTATAGGCATAAGTCCCAGTATTGCAAAAATACATATTGGTTCTCTCATCTTTGCCTTTTAAGAGGGAAATTTTAGTAATTACAGATTAGCATGTAATAAGGCTGGGGAACTGATTCGATTGATAATAGCTTGTCGACCATCAGTTGAGTCTTGACTTAATCGATATCTAATCTGAAAGACAACCTTCTATTGAATATCATATTGAGGGCTGATTCTCGCTCTGCCAAAAATCTTCTAGCACGTCCCCCCGATCCTCGAACAAGGTGCCTCTCTTGCCAATATCCAGCTCAAGACGGTCGTCAACAAATATATTTGATCATCAGAATCATTCTATTGAGTAATTCATCTGCCTTAAGATTTATGCTGACATATTATTATATGTACAATATCACTCAATTTTATGTATTTACATATCCAACATTGAAACTTTAATATTAATTTATGTCATATATGTACATAGCCCCCAATTCCAATTTATTTAGAATCCAAAACTTTCATATCACATAAAAATATCACTATTTTAATTTTTAAAAAATGTGAATTATATATTTTCATGCATAAATAAGATGACATAAATATATAAAAAAATTAATATTTAGCCGTTAGATATATAATTTCATAGAAATTGAGTGATATGTAAGTAAATCTATTTATGTAATTATTTATTGATCATTTGAGTGTCATATAATCGCGTCAAAGAATATGCATCAAATTTGAATATAAGTGATATTTTTGATATGGTGTTAAGGATTTGAATTTTATGTAAATAATTATTAAATTTTATATGTTAATTAAATATATAAATACAATCCAATTGTGTGATATGCATGTAAACCCCACCAAAATTTAATATGAAAATTTAAATACTTGCCACCTAATTCTCATATATTTATGTATCTTACACTAAACTTTGTTTCGTAGCATACTAACAGTATAAATATTTTAACTTTAGAATATGAAATGCATATTTTGTTATACAAGTAAGATGACATATATATAAAAAATGAAATTTATGCGGTAGATATGTAAATACATAAGAATTGAGCGGTATGTATGTAAATATTCCAATCAAATATTATAATGACCTAACTAAAATTTCTTCAACATAAAATAAAGAATGAGGCCATGGCTATAGGGCTCGTTCCAAAGAGCTCCACAGTTCAATAAAACTCTTTTAAAAATCACTTCTAGGTAACGGTCATCTCCATCTACAGCCTAAAATGGTGAAAAACAACTATTATGTGGAACCAACTTTGAGAGACACTATTTTACCAAACGAAAATAAATGCGCACGCGGATTTTGCTGCAACAAAATGAAGCTTCATTGTCTTCTCTAAGGAGGATAATATTTGCGTACATAAGACGTACACAGGGCTGTGTACGTCAGAGGTTATTCAGGGGATACAGAAGGGTTATATTCGGGTTATACCCTCCTGTAATCTCCGTGTAACTCTCTTGTAACCTCTGTGTAACTTATTTGTACCCATGAAACTACAGAAACGTGGAACTCATTTCTAGATTACATGTAGTTTACAAAGAGGTTACAGGGGGTTACAGAGGGGTATAACCCTGATATAACCCCCTGAATAACCCCTAGACGTATGCAGCAATGCGTACATCTTATGTATGCAAATATTTTCCAGGAGCCCTTAAGAAGAGGGGAAAAAATTTGCGTATATAAGACGTACGCAGAGCTGCGAACGTCTGTAACTTGCAAACATGTTACATGGAGGATTTCAAGAGATTATAACCGCGTTATACACCCTGTAACCTCCATGTAACCTATCTATATATGAAAACAGAATTATGCAGAAGCGCGGAACTTACTCGAAGGTACAGGATGTATAACGCGGTTATAACCTCCTGAAATCCTCCCTATAAGACGTACGCAGCTCTGCGTACTTCTTATGTACGCAAATTTTTTTCCCTTAAGAGGACTATTTCTTAGCATTTGGAGTTGCATGCAGAACTACATGAGCCATTTTCTACTGGTTAGTACATTTCTTCCTCCACTTCTTCTTCATTATTATATATGTCTCTTACATTACTACCTTTGTTTTCTCAATTATGTTTCTTAAGGTTTATAATCTCCCATGTCTGCGGAAGCTTCAGTGGGATACTGGGAAGATGTAGTCGGCGGGTGGTCAGAGCAATACAAGCGGCGAAAAACGTCGGCGGCAGTCTCGCCGGCGGTGGCAGCGGAGGACTTTTCCTCACTTAGTTCTCCAAGTCTGAAATATATTTTCTTAGCTTTAATTATATCACTGAAACCACTCACCGGTTAAAAATTATGATTTGCATTTAAATTATTCCCATAAAAATTTAATTTTTAACTCTTTGAGTTTAAAATAAAATAAATGCATTTTAATTATAATTCATTTTCTTCACAGATCTCTATAAATTAATCCAAAATTAACTGATCCTTCTTCACTTCCCAGANGATAAAATAAATGCATTTTAATTATAATTCATTTTCTTCACAGATCTCTATAAATTAATCCGAAATTAACTGATCCTTCTTCCCTTCCCAGATCAGAACGAGTTCAACTTCACCAATCCCATAAACCAATTATGCTCAGAGCAGAAAGAAACAGAACAAAAAGCTGCAACAGAATGGTTGAGGAAGAAGGAGAAGAAGCAGAAGGTAGCTTATCCTTTTGCAGTGCTGAAGCCGACGGAGGTTGAAGGTGAGTTAACACTTGCAGAGATAAATGAGCTGATTTTCAGGCGGCCGAGAAAGCCGGTGAGGCATCCGGTGGGGGAGTTTGCTTGTTCGCCGTGGGTGGTGGAGGGTGGCGGTGGGCAGGGGCTCTCCGGCAAAGCGGTGGTGGGGGTTACAAGGGTGTGCACTAAGGGGAGTGGTAGTATTACTGTGATAAGGACTAAGGGGTGAATTAATTAGTTTTTAATTTTGCTTTTTTTGATGTTAATTAATCTTATTTGAATGGGTCGGACTTTGAAAAAATATTAAATCAGCACTACGCACGTAAAAATAACGTGCGTAGTCAATCAAATCACGCCACAACATCTCACGCGGTAGAGCAAAAAAAACGGCGCAGTGACATGAGTAATATTTTCCCCTGTGTTATTTATGTGTTATTGTGTGTTATTCATGTGTTATTGCGTGTTATTCATGTGTTATTGATGTGTTATTGTGGTTATTATAATATCAAGAATATTCTCAGGACAAAATAACACATGAATAACGCACAATAACACTTAAATAACACGGTTTAGGATACAATAACACATGAATAACACACAATAACACTTGAATAACACGCGAAATATTCCCGAAACACAATAACACATGAATAACACTTGAATAACACGGGAAATATTCCCGACAGAGAAAAAANACTTCCCAGATCAGAACGAATTCAACTTCACCAATCACATAAACAGATTATGCTCAGAGAAGAAAGAAACAGAACAAAAAGCTGCAACAGAATGGTTGAGGAAGAAGGAGAAGAAGGAGAAGGTAGCTTATCCTTTTGCTGTGCTGAAGCCGACAGAGGTTGAAGGTGAGTTAACGCTTGCAGAGATAAATGAGCGGATTCTCAGGCGGCCGAGGAGGCCGGTGAGGCATCCGGTGGGGGAGTTTGCTTGTTTGCCGTGGGTGGTGAAGGGCGGCGACGGGCCGGGGCTCTCCGGCAAAGCGGTGGTGGGGGTTACAAGGGTGTGCACTAAGGGGAAGGGTAGTATTACTGTGATAAGGACTAGGGGGTTGAATTAATTAGTTCTTAATTTTGCTTTTTTTGATGTTAATTAAGCTTATTTGTATAGGTCGGACTTTAGGGTGATTGTGTATAGGTCGGACTTTAGGGTGATTGTGAATTTATATATGTTAATGTAATGGTGCTGAGGTTTTGTGTGTTGGTTGTGGTTTTAATATATATATAAGGAATGGTCTGAAGCTATTATACGAGCCTCACCTATCCTCAATGCGCCAAATAATTTGAGTACTACATCTTTCACACAGGGGAAATCAAACCCAGACCAGAGAGGATGCATGAATCCTTTTTCTATCAAGAAGATGTCCGACCAACTAACCTGAGTACGCAGCACACACACACACACACACACACACACACACACACACACACACACACNTGAGGCATCCAGTGGGGGAGTTTGCTTGTTTGCCGTGGGTGGTGAACGGCGGCGACGGGCCGGGGCTCTCCGGCAAAGCGGTGGTGGGGTTTACAAGGGTGTGCACTAAGGGGAGGGGTAGTATTACTGTGATAAGGACTAGGGGGTTGAATTAATTAGTTTTTAATTTTGCTTTTTTTTATGTTAATTAAGCTTATTTGTATAGGTCGGACTTTAGGGTGATTGTGAATTTATATATGTTAATGTAATGGTGCTTTGGTTTTGTGTGTTGATTGGTGTTTTAATATATATATATATATATAAGGAATAGTCTAAGGCTATTATATGAGCCCTGACTATCCCCTATGAGCCTAACAATTCAAGTACCATACTGTCCGTTGAAGGGATTCGAACCCCAGACTATAGGGGACATATATAATGTGTGTGTGTGGGCGTGTGAGAGAGAGAGAGAGAGAGAGAGAGAGGAAACTTGTATAGGGATCACACAATTCTTATGAATTTTTATGTCAAGTCCAATATAAGAATCAACATTATTTTTTAGGATAAATAAAATTATTGTAGTTTTGATTTTTTGAAGTATTAGGCGAAAAAATATATGGAGTGGGAGAGAGAGACAAAATTACAAAATTACCTAAGTTATATAAGAAAAAATATTTAATTTAAATATTTATATAGAAAAATTGTAAATTTGAGGGCAACAAATGCCCATCATAGACTGCCCAATTTCACTCCGATCACACCAAAATTTTCATATTTACACATATAATATTTTGATGATTTAAACTTGCCATGAAATAATGTATTTAATTTAAAAAAATTAAAATAATATTTTTGACGTGTTATTATAGAGTTAAATGCTATGTGTGTAAATATGAATGCTTGTATGAAATGCGTAAATACATAAGAATAATATCTATATATAATATAATTTTTTGGGTATATTATATATGTAAATATAAATTATAAATTAAAATAATAATAATAATCCTTCATACGTCACCAACAAATTATCATCATTCAACGCGAATCTCAAGACGATTTTTAAGTAGTAAACATTCAAATCTTGATAAAAGTCATCCAGAGCTCCGATTTAAGCAAAATTGTAGTCAAACTGATCTGTTTAATGAGACAAACCTAATAATATGAAAACTAGCCCAATCCAAGTCAAATCAAGCACAGAACAAGTCATTAAACCATAGTTAGAAGATTTATGAATATATTTAGAAAGTCAAACGACTGTCAAATATGACAAGTTTTACTCAAATCGAGCGACTTGATAAGACAAATCTAACAAGCACAAGATCGCTCAATTCTGACATAATTAAGACACTCAAATGCCCATTAAACGACGTATGATCGATGGAAGCTCTCTGAACCGTCCGATCAAAATAGTTCATATTTCTGCAATAATTTCACTCAGAACACTATAAATAGAGCCCACCCCTCACATGAGGGGAGAGGAGAGAGAGAGAGAGAGAGAACTTGAGACTTTTGGAAAGAACTCAAGTCTAACATCATCTCTACCATCGTCGACTTTTGTCGACCGCCACCGACCGTCGGCGACCACCGTCGACCTCTATCGACTACCGTCAGCCACCGTCGACGACCGCAGATCACTGTCGTCCACTGTCGACCACCATCGACGGTCGTCGACCGTCGTCGACTACCATCGACCGTCGTCAACTTCCACCTACCGTCATCAATCACCACCAACCAGACGACTACAGTCAACATTGTAATCTAAAAAATCTAGTTACCATTTCCCGTATGTGGGACAATAGATTTCTGTAATCATCAATAAATAGTAGATTTTCGCAACTGGGCTGACCCTATGATTTTTTTTTAACAAATTTTTCACGTAAAAATTTATAGAGTTATAGCCTCTTTTTTTTTTTTTTTTTTTTTNAAGTCCCTTATGGTCTGTGGTTCAAATCCCTTCAGTGGACGGTGTGGTACTCAAATTGTTAGGCTCATAAGAGATAGCCAGGGCTCATATAATAACCTCATGTCATTCCTTATACATATGTGTGTGTGTGTTTGCGCGAGAGAGAGAGAGAGAGAAAATTTGCATATGCATTACACAATTCTTATGAATTTTTATGTCACGTCCAATATAAGAATAAACATTATTTCTTATGGTAAACAAAATTATCGTAGGTTTGATTTGTTGAAGTATTAGGCGAAAAAATATATGGAGTGGCAGAGAGAGAGAGAGACAAAATTACAAAATTACCTAAATTATATAAGAAAAAATATTTAATTTAAATATTTATATAGAGAAATTGTAAATTTGAGGACAACAAATGCCCATCATAGACTGCCCAATTTCACTTTGATCACACCTAAATTTTCATATTTACACATAATATACTTTGATGATTTAAACTTGCCATGAAATAATGTATTTAATTTTAAAAAATTAAAATAATATTTTTGATGTGTTATTAAAGAGTTAAATGCTACGTGTGTAAATATGAATGTTTGTATGAAATACGTACATAAGAATAATATCTATATAAAATATAATTTTTTGGGTATATTATATATGTAAATATAAATTATAAATTAAAAAATAATAATAATCATTCATACTTCACTAACAAATTATCATTATTCGACACGAATCTTGAGATAATTTTTAAACTAAAACATTCAAATCTTGATAAAAAGTCATCCAGAGCTTTGATTTAAGCAAAATTATAGTTAAACTGATATGTTTAATGAAACAGACCTAATGATATGAAAACTAGCTCAATCCAAGTCAAATCAAGCCCATAACAAGTCATTAAATCACAGTTAGAAGATTTATGAATACATTTGGAAAGTCAAACGACTGTCAAATATGACAAGTTTATACTCAAATCGAGCGACTCTACAAGACGAATCCAACGAGCCCGAGATCGCTCAATTCTGACATGATTAGAACACTCAAATATCCATTAAACGTCATATGATCGATGAAAGCTCTCCAGACCGTCCGATCACAATAGCTCATATTTTTGCAATAATTTCACCCAGAACACTATAAATAGAGCCCCACCCCTCACATGAGGGGAGAGGAGAGAGAGAGAATTTGAGGCATTGGGAAATAACTCAAGTCTAACATCATCTCTACCATCGTCGACCTTCGGCGACCACCACCGATCGTCGGCGACCACCATCGACCTCTGTTGACCACCGTCAGCCACCGTTGACCAACGCGGATCATCGTTGTCCTCTGTTGACTACCATCGACGGTCATCGACTGTCGTTGACCACCGCCGATCGTCGTCACCTTTTCACCTACTGTCATCAATCACCACCAACCCGACGCCTTCAGTCAACATTGTAATATGAAAAATATAGTTATCATTTCCCGTCTGTGGGACAAGAGATTTCCGTAATCATAAATTAATAGTAGATTTCTGCAATGGGCAAGCCCCGTGGTTTTTCACTAACATATTTTCTTTACGTAAAAACTTCTAAAGTTATCATCATTTATTTACTGACAAGAGATTTGTGTGTGTACTGAACTTTCGTACAACACTAGTCAACAACGCTAGTCCGTTCGCATACCGCCCTAAATTTTCTAAGACCATCTATCCTAAAAAAAAAAAAAAAAAAAATTAGGACTGCATCGAATGAAGGCAGTGCGGAGCACACGCAGCACCACTGAGCGGGGAGTTTCAATGGTTGCAATCGCCGCTTACCTTTCCCCACTTCCGACGCATTTTGGCGCGAAACCCGGTGACCGCCGGCGATTTTGGTTCACTTCTCCGGTGAGTTCTTTCCTCCATTATCACTTCTGAGGTAAGAAGTATCACGAGTAGCCCTCACCCATTTGTGTTTTCAATTCTCTGAAANCCCTTATAGTATTATGACTACATGATTATGGTTGTTAAAAAGACTCTTTATTCGTGGACAGTTCGTGAACGAGCCAAACACGAACTAACTTTTTGAGCTCGAAATATAAACGAGCTTACACCCCTATATGCATGNAGTCTTATGACTACATGATTATGATTGTTAAAAAGACTCTTTGTTCGTTGACAGCTCGTGAACGAGCCAAACACGAACTAACTTTTTGAGCTCGAAATATAAACGAGCTTACACCCCTATATGCATGTAAATCTTCCTATTTAAAAATACTATGCCTAAACAGTAAATTTATGTAACTATTTTCATGCAAGATTCAGCACAAAGAATAAAGAGAGAGGACAGAGCCGAACTGAACATTCAAGTTTCATTCTTTGCCATTGACTTTAGTGCTTCATAGCTCAAAATACTAATAATAAAAGAGACCCGTTTTTCAAAAAGCCTCCTCTATTTAAGCTAACCCGTTGACAACAAGCCACCACTTACAATTTCCGAAGAATGTGAGGAAAAAATAGGAAAGAGAAAAAAAATTATCTAAATTTCAGATCTGAATTTAATCACATGTACAAATGATTCTTTTAAAATAATTTAAATAGCTATTAGTTACATAGCTTAAGTATATATTGATTGAGTAGGTATTATAATTAGAAGATTCATCATGGTCATATTTAGAGTACTAAACAAAGATTTACATTCGTATCGATGAATCCAAAAGTGTATGAGAAACACACCAACTGAATAGAATGTTTTGTTAGGAAGTAATTAGAGAGAGAGAGAGAGAAAACACAATAGAGAACAATAAAAGGGACGGTAGTCTTTATTCATGATATGGACTTCCTATTTATAGNGCTTATAATTTCCGAAGAATGTGAGGAAAAAATAGGAAAGAGAAAAAAATAATCTAAATTTCAGATCTGAATTTAATCACATAAATAAATTAACTAAAGTAAACTATAATAAAATGAATAAAATTACATAATAAAAATGTACAAATGATTTTTTTTAAAATAATTTAAATAGCTATTAGCTATATAGCTTAAGTATATATTGATTGAGTAGGTATTATAATTAGAAGATTCATCATGGTCATATTTAGAGTACTAAACAAAGATTTACATTCGTATCGATGAATCCAAAAGTGTATGAGAAACACACCAACTGAATAGAATGTTTTGTTAGGAAGTAATTAGAGAGAGAGTGAGAGAAAACACAATAGAGAACAATAAAAGGGACGGTAGTCTTTATTCATGATATGGACTTCCTATTTATAGAAATAAGTCCCAGTATTGCAAAAAAAACAAATTGGATCTCTCTTCATTGCTTTTTCAAAGGGAATTTTTAGTAATTACAGATTAGCATGTAATAAGGCTGAGGAACTGATTCGAATGATAATAGTTTGTCGACCATCAGTTGAGTCTTGGCTTGATGGATATCTAATCTGAAAGATAACCTTCTCAATATCGTATTGAGGGCTGATTCTCGCTCTGCCAAAAATCTTCTAGCACATTCCCCCGATCACTCGAAAAAGGTGCCTCCCTTGCCAATATCCAGCTCAAGATAGTTGTCAACAAATATATTTGATCGTCAGTATCATCCTATTGAGCCATTCATCTGCCCTAAGATTTATGCTGACATATTATTATATGTACAATATCACTCAATTTTATGTATTTACGTATCCAACATTGAAACTTTAATATTAATTTATGTCATATAGGTACATAGCACCCAATTCCTATTTATTTATATTTCTAAAATCTAAATTTTACTTTTTATACTTGTAACACGCAAAACTTTCATATCACATAAAAATATCACTATTTTAATATAAAAAAAATGTGAATTATATATTTTCATGCATAAATAAGATGACATAAATATATTAAAAAATTAAAATTTAGCTGTTAGATATATGATTTCATAGAAATTGAGTGATATGCAAGTAAATCTATTTATTTAATTATTTATTGATCATTTGAGCGTCATATAATCGCCTCAAAGAATATACATCAAATTTGAATATAAGTGATATTTTTATATGGTGTTAAAAGATTTAAATTTTATGTAAAAAATTATTAAATTTTATATGTTAATTAAATATATAAATACAATCCAATTGTGTGATATGCATGTAAATCCCCCNGAAATTATTAAATTTTATATGTTAATTAAATATATAAATACAATCCAATTGTGTGAAATGCATGTAAATCCCCCCAAAATTTAATATGAAATTTTAAATACTTGCCACCTAATTCTCATATATTTATGTNTCCCCCCAAAATTTAATATGAAATTTTAAATACTTGCCACCTAATTCTCATATATTTATGTATCTAACACTAAACTTTGTTTCATATCATACTAACAGTATAAATATTTTAACTTTAGAATATGAAATGCATATTTCTTATACAAGTAAGATGACATATATATATAAAAAATGAAAATAAAGAAGGAGGCCATGGCTATAGGGCTCTTTCGAAAGATCTCCACGGTTCAATAAAACTTTTTTAAAAATCACTTCTAAGTAACGGTCATCTTCATCTACGATCTAAAATGGTGAAAAATAATTATTCTGCTGAACAACTTTGAGAGACACTGTTTTACCAAACGAAAATAAATATGCACGTTGATTTTGCTGCAACGAAATGAAGCTTCATTGTCTTCTCTAAGGAGCACTTAGAGGATTATTTCTTAGCATTTGGAGTTGCATGCAGAACTACATGAGCCATTTTCTACTGGTACGTACATTTCTTCCTCCACTTCTTCTTCATTATTATATATGTCTATTACATTACTACCTTTGTTTTCTCAATTATGTTTCTTATTATTATAAGGTTTGTGGCCTCCCATGTCTGCCGAAGCTTCAATGGGATACTGGGAAGATGTAGTCGGCAGGTGGTCGAAGCGATACAAGCGGCGGAAAACGTCGGCGGCAGTCTCGCCGGCTGTGGCAGCGGAGGACTTTTCCTCACTTAGTTCTCCAAGTCTGAATTATATTTTCTTAGCTTGAATTATATCACTGAAACCACTCACCGGTTAAAAATTATGATTTGCATTTAAATTATTCCCATAAAAATTTAANCCTGCCTATAAGATTTATGTCAAATAGCATTTAGTAAATCCAGTAAATCCGGATTTATGGACACCAAATGCTGAAAATCTAGAATAATGTTTAGTTCAATTTAAGGTTAAATCCATTAAATTCATTTATGATGTTTGGCATAAATCCACCCCTGCGACTTTCTTCCCAAGTTAAATCTATTAAATTCACGCAATAATTGGATTTAATAAATCTGGATTTACGTTAAAAAAAGTAACGGAAGGGAAGAAAATTTGGATTTAGCTGAGTCCGGATTCAATTTGTCCATTTTTTTTTGTTTGGCTTGATTTAGGTTAATCGTGCTAAAATCTGGCTACCAAACACCCCCTTAGAAGAGCTTTTCCTGGAAACATTGCCTAGTGCCGATATTTTATTATCAAATTTGATCTTTTTTTTATTATTCTATATTATTTTTTTTGGAGCTCGATCGATGCCATAAAGAAAACATTAAGATATTAACATCAATAAATACATTTACTAGGAAAAAAAAAAAACTTGGAATCATGAACATGAGAAAAAGTTTTTATTTTTAAATTTCATGATACAAGGTTTTTGGAAGGTGTTATGGTTTAGTTTTATGTTCCTTGTTAGATTTAAGTGGTACAAAAACTTTGTGTTTTGCATGATACAAAAACACATTATTTTGCAACCAAACTGAAGGACAAAAATCAACACCAAAAACCTTACATGGCCACCACCAAACTCAGAAATAAAGTTTTTCAATAACTTAAACAATCAACTTCAAACTTTCAATAGGAGTCGTAGGTCGGAAACAACCCATTTTTTGGGTGGGCAAACTTTTAAATAATTAAATAATATAATAATGAAAAGATAAAAATAAAAACAATTAAATAAATAAAACTACATNAAAGGACAAAAATCAACACCAAAAACCTTACATGGCCACCACCAAACTCAAAAATAAAGTTTTTCATTAACTTAAACAGTCAACTTCAAACTTTCAATAGGAGTCAGAGGTCGGAACCAACCCATTTTTTTGGGTGGGCGAACTTTTAAATAATTAAATAATATAATAATGAAAAGATAAAAATAAAAACAATTAAATAAGTAAAACTACATACATCTAGTAAGATAATACAATTAAATTTATAATTTAAAATTATTAATCAACATGAATGTATGAATTTATAAATATACAAATAGATAAGGGGTATGTTAAGCATTCTTTGATAAGAATGGGGCAAAACTATAAATTGAGGATGGACAAACTTATAAAAATTGATGTCTTATAAAAGAAATAAAAAAATTGAGGGTACCTGCCCTCACATTCAGGTGGTTTAGCCACTGCCAGAAATCTTCTACTGAAATAATAAAGCAAAATTATTCTTAACCACAGAAATTCCTGAGCCATTAAGAAGTGTGTGAATAAAGATTTAAAGTTTGACAACAACGACATTTAGAAGTAAGATTCAATCAATATAACACTTGCATTTAGAATCAAGATTCGGTACAATGACATTTATATGTAAGATCAAAATCCAGAATAAAAAATTTAAAAAGTCCCTTGTGCTTTAGTCTTAAATTTCATAATTTAAATTTTTCATGTAATTAAGCATCTCTTCAGCAAATTCTTGAATTTTCCCATATAAATCCAAAATCTCATTCTCAGACACCATACATTGGAGAAAATATTTGACTCCAACGTTTTTTAGAAGAAAGACATAAGGTTGTGGCATTCTCTATCTTACTCAATAAGAAACGTAGTAGAGCCCTAAATGAAGGATACAAAATGGCATAGCTTCTTAGTTTTCGTGGTTTAATAAAATGATGAGGAGACAACCTTTGAACAAATCCTTAAATAAGATTAAAAAACACCTTGGATACTACACCAAATCTATTCATTCAATGCTTAAGCCATGGCAAGAGCAAATCATTACCAAATTCAAAAGTGGTAGGTTGAAGTTTAAACTAAACGTAGATGGATCACAAATTCATTAATGTTTAAATTTATGTCTTAAGGGCTCAACCCAATGCAGATTGAGCTCATACCAAAGAAATAAAGTAATTAAAAAAATCTAAATTATGTCAAGGCCAGAAGTTGGGGATTGACCGCCTGGATGAACACAATCATCACGATCTTTGAGTTCTATGGGATTGAATGACTTAACACGGCGTAACGATGGATGATCGTAGAGTTTAGGAGCCATCTTCTTGATGACTGTTTGTATGCCATCAGCTCAAGAAGGCAAATGGTTGTGCTTTGAAAATCATTCACATCAACAACATCAATAAAAAATGACATTCTTCATTCCAAAAATGAAGGACTTACCGTACCTACCTTAAATCGCCATGTTTGGCTCAAGACAAGAGATGATTCAATTCCAAATTGACTTGGCTCCGAACAACGACAAATGGCTTAAATGTGAACAACTTGAGAATATCATTGAAGCACTCCGTCTTCTGGATTTGTTTTCAAAATATAAAAATCTTAATTCCATTTTCTCAATTTGAGTGCACAAAATGTTGTATGCATTCTCTTCCCTTTCAAGATGTTTTTCCAAAACATCATAAGAATCTCCAATATTTTGAAACAAATTTTTCAGCAAGTAAAAATTATCAAAGAAACACCCATCCATAATCATGGCTCTTCATCTCAACTTCAAATTCAAACTCAAGATCGACAATTCAAGCTCCACTGGNGCTGCCTATAAGATTTAGGTCAAATAGCATTAGTAAATCCAGTAAATCCGGATTTATGGACACCAAATGCTGAAAATTTAGCATAATGTTTAGTTCAATTTAAGGTTAAATCCATTAAATTCATTTATGATGTTTGGCATAAATCCACCCCTGCGACTTTCTTCCCAAGTTAAATCTATTAAATTCACGCAATAATTGGATTTAATAAATCTGGATTTACGTTAAAAAAAGTAACGGAAGGGAAGAAAATTTGGATTTAGCTAAGTACGGATTGAATTTGTCCATTTTTTTTTTGTTTGGCTTGATTTAGGCTAAATAGTAAGTAAATCGTGCTAAAATCTGGCTACCAAACACCCCCTTAGAAGAGCTTTTACTGAAACATTGCCTAGTGCCGATATTTTATTATCAAATTTGATCTTTTCTTATTATTATGTATTATTTTTTTTGGAGCTCGATCGATGCCATAAAGAAAACATTAAGATATTAACATCAATAAATTCATTTACTAGGAAAAAAAACTTGGAATCATGAACATGAGGAAAAGTTTTTATTTTTAAATTTCATGATACAATGTTTTTGGAAGGTGTTATGGTTTAATTTTATGTTCCTTGTCAGATTTAAGTGGTACAAAATCTTTGTGTTTTGCATAATACAAAAACACATTATTTTGCAACCAAACTAATGGACAAAAATCAACACCAAAAACCTTACATGGCCACCACCAAACTCAAAAATAAAGTTTTTCATTAACTTAAACAATCAACTTCAAACTTTCAATAGGAGTCAGAGGTCGGAAACAACCCTTTTTTTTGGGTGGGCGAACTTTTAAATAATTAAATAATATAATAATGAAAAGATAAAAATAAAAACAATTAAATAAGTAAAACTACATACATCTAGTAAGATAATACAATTAAATTTATAATTGAAAATTATTAATCAACATGAATGTATAAATTTATAAATATATAAATAGATAAGGGGTATGTTAAGCATTCTTTGATAAGAATGGGGCAAAACTATAAATTGAGGATGGACAAACTTATAAAAATTGATGTCTTATAAAAAAAAAAAAAAATTGAATGTACCTGCCCTCACATTTAGGTGGTTTAGCCACTGCCAGAAATCTTCTACTGAAATAATAAAGCAAAATTATTCTTAACCACAGATTTCCTGAGCCATTAAGAAGGGTGTGAATAAAGATTTAAAGTTTGACAACAACCACATTTAGAAGCAAGATTCAATCAATATAACACTTGCATTTAGAATCAAGATTCAGTACAAAGACATTTAGAATTAAGATCAAAATCCAGAATAAAAAAATTTAAAAAGTCCCTTGTGCTTTAGTCTTAAATTTCATAATTTAAAATTTTCATGTAATTAAGCATCCTTCAGCAAATTCTAGAATTTTCCGATATAAATCCAAAATCTCATTCTCAGATACCATACATTGGAGAAAATATTTGACTCCAACGTTTTTTAGAAGAAAGACATAAGGTTGTGGCATTCTCTATCTTACTCAATAAGTAACGTAGTAGAGCCCTAAATGAAGGATACAAAATGGCATAGCTTCTTAGTTTTCTTTGTTTAATAAAATGATGACGAGACAACCTTTGAATAAATCCTTAAATAAGATTAAAAAACACCTTGGATACTACACCAAATCTATTCATCCAATGCTTAAGCCATGGTAAGAGCAAATCATTACCAAATTCAAAAATGGTAGGTTGAAGTTTAAAGTAAATGTAGATGAATCACAATTTCATTAATGTTTAAATTTATGCCTTAAGGGCTCAACGCAATGCACATTGAGCTCATACCAAAGAAATAAAGTAATAAAAAAAATCTAAATTATGTCAAGGCCAGAAGTTGGGGATTGACCGCCTGGATGAACACAATCATCACGATCTTCGAGTTCTATGGGATTGAGTGACTTAACACGGCGTAATGATGGATGAACGTAGAATTTAGGAGCCATCTTCTTGACGACTGTTCGTATCCCATCAGCTCAAAAAGGCAAATGGTTGTGCTTTGAAAATCATTCACATCAACAACATCAAAAGTGATAATAGGAAATAAAAAAATGACATTCTTCATTCCAAAAATGAAGGACTCACCGTACCTACCTTAAATTGCCATGTTTGGCTCAAGACAAGAGATGATTCAATTCCAAATTGCGTTGGCTCCGAAGAACGACAAATGGCTTAAATGTGAACAACTTGAGAATATCATTGAAGCACTCCATCTTCTGGATTTGTTTTCAAAATATAAAAATCTTAATTCCATTTTCTCAATTTGAGTGCACAAAATGTTGTATACATTCTCTTCCCTTTCAAGGTGTT
This sequence comes from Phalaenopsis hybrid cultivar, assembly GCA_002079205.1. Classification (NCBI taxonomy): domain Eukaryota; kingdom Viridiplantae; phylum Streptophyta; class Magnoliopsida; order Asparagales; family Orchidaceae; genus Phalaenopsis; species Phalaenopsis hybrid cultivar. Next base: position 64,197 of record JXCR01016070.1, read on the forward strand.
TTTCCAAAACATCATAAGAATCTCCAATATTTTGAAACAAATTTTTCAGCAAGTAAAAATTATCAAAGAAACGCCCATCCATAATCATGGCTCTTCATCTCAACTTCAAATTCAAACTCAAGATCAACAATTCAAGCTCCACTGGTAATAGCTTTTTGCACCAGAAGAACCCCTCCTCGACAGAAGGTATCCCCAGCAAACATTTGATCAAATATCACATGCAATCATCATTAAGGACATGAACTTTTAGGTTCATTTGCTCCTTAATCTTATGACATTCACAACTATATAAAGTGTCACCAATTGTGACATTATCATATTTGGACCTTTCTTTGATTTTTGTATCTATTTACACAACATCTCTCTTGCACAAAAAAAAATTTAGCCTGAACCTTTGATAAACTTGCCATGTAGTCTTTGGATATAGTGCTGTGATACTCGAGATAACATCATAAGAGTCTACTAGAGGATGATTATCAAATCCCTCATACGTGATTCCACAGGAGTTTGCATCATAGCAATAGTAATTGATGTTTGGGTTAATACCCATCCTTTGACAAACTTCACATGGTGAAGTGAAATAATAAAATTAAATATCATCGCATAAGTCAAGAGGCTAGAGGAAGGAAAGTGTAGCGTTATTAAAACTTAATATTATCAAATGCTGCTTTGCAAACTTAAACCATGGTTTAAGAATTTGGGGAATAGATGCAGTTCCAAATTCATTAACCTAGACCATGTCAATATAGGACCAACATGTGCATAAACTAAATGAATTTCACTTTCAAAATGAATTGATCCAAGTCAACTGTTTGTGATAGCCGGTTGAGAGAGATTCCTCTGAAAGATTAAATAACACATAAGAATCCTGGAAGATCTTTGAAGAATTTTTTAAATTAATGAGATATAATGATTTACTCAAAATTAGTCAGTGATAATTTATTTACATGGACCAAAAAATTGATGGAAGTGTAATTTTTTATTGNGAAGTTCCAAATTCACTAACCTAGACCATGTCAATATAGGACCAACATGTGCATAAACTAACTAAATTTCGCTTTCAAAATGAATTGATCCAAGTCAACTGTTTGTGATAGCCGGTTGAGAGAGATTCCTCTGAAAGATTAAATAACACATAAGAATCCTGGAAGATCTTTGAAGAATCTTTTAGATTAATGAGATATAATGGTTTACTCAAAATTAGTCAGTGATGATTTATTTACATGGACCAAAAAAGTGATGGAAGTGTAATTTTTTATTGATTTAAGATTGTAGGTCCTGCCACCTATGCGTGAGTGTTTATATCTTAAACAATTTAATTTGGGAGGACTTTTTTTTTTGTATAAGAAAAATTTTTAGAGCATATAACGGATTACTTTTAAATGAATTTAGATTCTTTATGTTTCTAATTTTTAGAAGGTTTCATCTATATCTGGATCAATAGTCTTATACTTTCAAATCAGGAAATAATATTTACTGATATGTCAGTGTAGATGTTGTATGTGTATGCTATAACCATTTACAAACTTTATACACTTAATTTTTTTATGTTTTTTTGCTGTTTGGATGCCTCAATTATACAATTTTTCTCTTTAAGTGACATAATAAGAAAATTCCACTGTTTCCTCTTTTCTTTTATAGCATGTTTCAATTGAACCAATAAAGAAGGCTCCACTACTTCCTCTTCTTGAAAGTCATTAANTGTGAGTGTTTATATCTTAAACAATTTAATTTGGGAGGATATTTTTTTTTGTATAAAAAAATTTTTTAGAGCATATAACGGAGAGAATTATTTACTTTTGAATGAATTTATATTCTTTATGTTTCTAATTTTTAGAAGGTTTCATCTATATCTGGATCAATAATCTTATCCTTTCAAATCAGGAAATAATATTTACTGATATGTCAGTGTACATGCTGTATGTGTATGCTATAACCATTTACAAGCTTTATACACTTAATTTTTTTATGTTTTTTTGCTGTTTGGATGCCTCCTTTCTTTTATAGCATGTTTCAATTGAACCAATAAAGAAGGCTCCACTACTTCCTCTTCTTGAAAGTCATTAAGTTTTTAGACAAAATCAATACTTTTCTTTACTGGTGAAGGGTCATTTTTGAGTGCTTTCGGGTTGCAGTTTTAATCACTATCAAAGTCTCCTCTGATTTGGTGAAGTTAACTTTTTTTTATGATAATTTGCTCATTCTAATTGCAGCTACTTTAGTCCGTTGCTAAAGTCAATTTCTAGCAAACCAGATATTGATTATATTCTTGAAGAAGCAAATGACCAACAACGAGAGGATTACATAACACACCTTGAATCACGTTTCTTTTTCCTTGCAGCAGATGCTCGTTCTACACTAAGGTTTGCTTGATTTGTTTTTTTCTTCATTAAATCTAAAAGTATGATGTGCTTAGAGTAATTTCATTTTAGTCACTGAGTGCATTGCTGTAACTTAGATAACAATTGTTTATTCTCATCTAGTCACTAGATTCAACTTTATATGCATCTATATGGGTTCATACGATGTAGAAATTAGAATTTTCATTATCTTGGATCAATGTCCTATTTTGTAAGAAATTGCCATTCGTTTATATTTCATTTTTTTTCTTAGACATGAATTAAAAGCAGCTCATAATCAACTCTCTTACTACCCAGTTTTTCTTTTTTAGTTTGTTGTAGCATTAAGATCACCACATCTTGTCAGGCATACTCCACAGGCTTGGCTGTGCTGATTTTTTATGATTTTAACATTTTACTCACCAAGAGTTAAAAGAAAAGGTAACCCTGAGAGTGTTTTTTGCAAAAGTGTCTGGTCATTAATGATATAGGACGCATAATATTTTTCTTGGAGTTAAAATTGTCTGAAATAGGAAAAAAAACACACCCTCTTATTTTGGAAATATGATGCATATTTTCTTGAGGAGTCGGGCGTTTCTAGGCCACAAATTCACAATATTAATACCCTTATGATGCTCAAATTGCTAATAAAAATATATCCTTTGATGACCCATCTTAATTTAGCTGACTAGCGTCTCAAGTTTATTTAAAAATTTCTAAGTAAATGATTTCTATATATTAAAATGAGCACCTTGATATGGAGAGTTTCTCGGATGTACCACATCGGCTCACTTGGGCATTAAATTTCAGTTTTTGGATATTGTCTTTTTCTTAGAGGTACTTTAATTACTTAAAAAGGTAAGGAACAAATTATTGTGTCCAAATTTGATCTTGAGTTTGAATATAATGTTGTAATTAATTTTGGTTGTGAAATGATGCGGTTAAAGTCTCTTTTGGGGGAATTTTATTTTCTAATTACTCAGCTTATGGTTTGGATTGTGACGATCATACTGTCATCTACATTGTCATAGCTGATGTTTTCACAAAATCCTTGGGTCTTTTACGTTTACCTTTATTATGCAACAACTAATAGCTAGCCAATAGTATGACATATCTAGAGGAGAAGCGCTAGGAAAATTTTAAATCAGGAAGGTTTTTTATATTGTCAAGTGCTATATATTTATTTTTTGTTTCTTAGATTACTGATTTAATTTGTTTAATAGAGATTCTTTGGTGGCAATACACGACAAAAAGGCCTTTCCTCTAACAGTTTGTGTTGTGTTTCTATGTTAGTTTTGTCTTTATTTGTCTTTAACTATTTGTTAAAAGCATCATTTATCATTTAAATTTTATTTGGTTCTTTTTAATTTTCGGTATGGCTGTTTTAACTTCAAATATGACTATAATTATAAATATTTTCCAGCTTCATGTAATTGGAAGGTTGATAATTGAAATATTTTGAGATTTGATTCTTATATGGTTTCATCTCTTTATGGATGCTTGAGGATTCACCTTTGCTTCACCTTTGATGATTCTATAACTTGATGTATCAAGAATCAATATCAACAATTTGAGGATTTGTTGGTGTTTTGTTTTTTTTCCCTATTTTCTATTGAATCCTCAACTTTTCTGCCTACCTATGTATCATTCTCTTTTGCGTTAAAAAATATTGAATTCACTATCATTGTGAAATTGAACTTTGTAAGATGGTATGAAAGTTTTCCTGTGATCACTTTGAATTTTATATTTGGTTTTTTTTTTGTTTGACAAGGGGTTGGAGGCCATCATACAGAAATGTCTTATTGGGTGTGAGAAGAAAGCTGAACATTTCATGCTCAAATAAACTGTCAACAGAAGACCTGGAAGTTGAAATTTTTCTTCATCTATTGCAGGATTATTCAAGGTATAAATGATGAGCTTTCTACATGGTTGCTGACTTGCCAATTATATTTTCTTCAAATTTAATTGTCCTAGTAGTAGAGCTAAAATAAATGCCAATTAAAAAATAATAATTATTTTAGTAGAGAAAGAATTAATTTTTGTCTGAGTTTATATCCATGAAATTATAACTACTCGCATTATTTTTGCCATTTAAGTATCTTGAATGATATGGTTGACTTATGCTCAGTGAAATTTCTGAATTTGAGAAAGAGGAACAAACAAGAAATAAAAATAGAGATAAATGACAGCTAACATAATGTGACCCATGCTCTTCCCACTAGATATGTAAATTGCTGAACACAAAAACAACAACAACAACGACAACAACGACCACAACAAGTCTTTATCCCACTAAGTGGGGCCGGCTACATGAGTCCTTTTTCTACATTACATCCTATTGAGTGTCATATTTTCATTTAATTCTAATAAATTAAGATCATTTTTTAAACACTTTGCCTAAGTTTTTCTAGGTCTACCTCTGTTTTTCTTAATATAAATCGAATCTAAAACATCTACTCTCCTAACCGGATCAGCAGATGGTTGACATTTAATATGACTAACCATCTAAGACAACTTTCTTTAATTTTGTCTGCAACCGGAGCTACACCAACCCTATCACGGATATATTCATTTCGCATTTTGTCTCTAAGTGTCAAGCCACTCATCCACTTAAGCATTCTCATCTTGGCAACCCTTTGTTTTATGCTTCTCCTTTAAGGGCCAGCATTCCGTGCCATAGAGCATTGCAGGTCTCACTACCATCTTATAAAATTTTTCTTTCAGCCTAATCGGTACTTTTCTATCACACAGTAGGCCTGAAGCATTCCTCCACTTCAACCAACCAACTTGAATTCCACTAATAACATCCCCATCTATATCATCATACTATTGAACTCTAGACTCGAGATATCTAAAGCGTTCACACCTTTTAATGATTTGATTACTCATAGCTAAAACTCTGCCAGTAGAGCTACTACTACTAAAATTACTTTCCATGTATTCAATTTTTGCTCTACTCAAATGAAGGCCCTTGGACTCCAATGTAGAGCTCCATATTTCAATTTTTTCTTGAACTTTTTATCTTGTCTTATCCACAAGAAGGACATCATCAGGGAAAAGTATACCCCAAGGTACATCCTCCTCTAAATGTCCAGTAAAGGCATCCATAACTGAAGCAAAACTTGCCTAGTGTTAATTGATCATAATTTTTTTATATTTGATGATTTTGATGTTAATATTCTCTTACCTAGACTTTAGAGGCCTTAAATGTATGTTGAAGCATGCCTTCTATTTCATGAGCCATATTTTTCTCTAAAATTTCATCACCAAATATGGTTTTGAATGCTAAATGTAAAAGAAACAATCTGTTATTTTTATGTAAATGATAGATGGATTTAGGCAAAAAATTGCAGCTTTGGTGATGTCTATGTTACGTTCTCATGCATAAAACTAATCCTAGACATAACAAGTACATTTATACTCAGCAATAATAATAATCAAAGACAAATTTCCCCTTAGGCTACGCGCCCTCGTAACAAATTGTTCCTATCTTTTGCCAGATTCTTTACTTACACTCGTCACCTCTTTAAGCTTTTTCACTCCAGTTGACTTTTGGTCATCCAGGAATTGTGATCTTATAAGCCTTTATATATGAAGAGATAATTGTCTTATTTAATTATGGTGATTAACGCGCTTTCTGGGCTTACTCGGCTTGAGACGTAGATCATTGTATTAGGGTAATGATGCTTGAGCCAAAGTCTACTCCTTGATGTCTACCTAGTAAAACCAGAACACAAGCTTAATTTTATTTTATTGAGACTATCTCTTGGGGAAATTACTCGAGTATAATCAACCTTAGGGAATTTGTTCCCTTTGGAATATTGATTGACCTAATTCCTTTGGTTTTATTTTAAAAAATTTAAACTGATAGTACAATTTTCGTGAGTATTTTATAGGAATTGAGATAAAACTTATTGGTTCTATTTTACTGGAATCTTTTATTATTCCTTTTTGTGCAATCTCTTATACGGAAAGATACTCCAACTCTATAACTAAGAATACATAGACTAATTTTTGGGGTATTGTGATGTTGATGATTCACAAAATTCTTGGTTAGGGACAAGTAGAATACTTGAAGAAGGGCCTAGAATCATGCCAATCTCCTAAACTTGGCTCTTAATTATCCTTTTCTTTTCCTTTATTCCATATCTAATTATATCCATTTGCTTTTCTATCTTGTTTTAATTTAATTTCATGGTTTTCTGTACTGCATCAAGGCCTCTAATGGTTTTTGAAGTTGAGAAATTCGGCTCTCTACTATGTTAAATATACTATATCCTTTTTATTGGTTGTCATTACAAACCTAATAACTGTTCTAGTCAGGAAAATAGTTCTCTGTCCTCTGTGGGGGAAGACAACAAACTCGCAAACGGAGGAAGTTTGGGTGTAGGACTTAGCCAATGGAAATTACAACTGCTTGGTGTCCTGAGAACTGGGGCAAAGGAATTCCAAGACATGATTTTGAAGGTATTTATTTCTGTTTTAAGTTTAGCGAAACAAAATGTGTAAAGTTCTATTTTATAAATTTTCTTATCTAGCGGACTTCATCCTTTAACAGGGAGGTGGCATGTTAACATTGTCAAGGATTTTTCAATTGGTATGAACGTGCTTCTCATACTTTGAAGTATGAAACATGGTATTTTTTTGTTGGTCGTCATTTTATCTATCACTAATTGAGTAGTTGGCTTGTTAGTTATCTAATAGATTCTCTGGAAAGTTGATAATGGAAGCCGCCAACTATGAGATAAAGCGTGAAATTATGAAGAGGGTATGCAACTTGATCATTATGGAGCTTTTCGTTCATTAATTGAATGCTAGTATTTGGTTTTTTCTATCCTCTTCATTTGGTCACAAGTGTTACTAGGAATTTAACATTTCAGAGTGANAACAGCCCACAAGGCTCTCGGCCAAGGCAAGGAACGGGGACAAAAGAGGCCACAGCTAAAACAAGGGACAGCTGTCAAGATCCACAACCAAAGGCAACCCAAAGCACAAGTAAGGCCCACATCCACAACATCCCAAGGCACAGAGAGGCTCACGGCTACAGCAACCCAGAGCACGAAGGGGCTCACCGCCGAAGCCAACAAAAGGACCACCAAAAGGCAGCTACACCTCCCTACTAAATGAAGGATAACTGAAATAAATATGATTTTCATTTTGGATGGCAAACTTGATTCCTCCACAACACTCAAGTCAATCCAAGCTTAGCAGGGAAAGCCAAATCACACCCAAAGATCTGCAATGGACCTCACGGGTAAGGAGTAGGAACCAAAGCCAGCAAAGCCCCCTCCCAACTATAATCATTCAAATGATTCAAACTCAACAAGAGGGGATAAACTAAACTCAAGAAATTTCAATGGGTCTCACGGGTAGGAGTAGGAACCAAAGCCAGCAAAGCCCCCTCCCCTATAATCATTCCTCGGGTAAAGGCTGAACAAAGCAACACAGCCCTCAATTCAAAGCCAAACCGGGCCCCCACAAAAGCCCAAAGCCAAAACCGAGCTCAACAAGGCTAGAACAAGCAAACACAGCCCCTACCTTAGAGCCAATCCAAGTCCAGCAAAGGTAAAACGAGCCAACACAGCCCACACTAGAGCCAAACCGAGCCCAGCAAGGCTAAACAAAACAGACATAGCTCTCACCAGAGCCAAACCAAACTCAAGAAGAACCAAGTCAAGCCGAGCCCAACAAAAACCAAAGCCGAGCCATTCGAAGCCCAAAATTGAGCCTAAGAACATTAAAATCCACTCCTATAAAGCGTTAAAGATCTAGCCATTTCAAACCAAAGCCGAGGTTCCAAACCGAGCCAAAAAAAACCAAGCCCAACAAGAACCAGAAACCAGATCCGAGCTCAACCAGAAACAAGAAG
>JXCR01016070.1:76790-145631 GCA_002079205.1 Phalaenopsis hybrid cultivar
TCTCTTTCTGAGAAAACTCCTGTATGTAATTCCAAACCTTCCAAGATGTTGACGGATTTTCCTCGTATTTCCTCGTAGAATTCAAATTCTTGCTTTCTGACTCTGCTCATTCTTTCAAGCTCGATTGCAGGAATCCTTTGTACGTGTCGAGACTGCACCCCTGTCCAGAACTGTGGTAGGGATGTACAGCTCGACTTCTGGATGGTTGACATTTCTCAATATCATATTTGCAGCGGTGTATTCCTCGAATGTCCCGTAGCGCTCCAGGTATAGAACATTACACTCAGGGTATTCTGTAAATGCCCCGGCTGCTGACGTTCGCCTCGGGATCTCTACATTGCACATTGGACATCCCGGGCAAAGCTCATTGGGAACCTCTGACTGTGTAGACTCTGCACCAAGCCCTGCCTCGTATCCGAAGACTGGCGGACTAGTGGAAGTCTCCCTTGGGCTATGGTCGTAGACCTTCTCCTCAGGAATCGGGGTAAGTGTTGTTTCTGCCTCCNCTCTACTAGCAAAAGCACCGACCAAGCCTCCCGTCGGTGTGGTGATCATCGATTGCAATTGACTAGTTCCCTCTACCGGATACTGTATTCTTTCCACTTTCTGTCTCTTTGGTGAGGAGTCTTCCCTGGCANGTTGGTATGAACGTGCTTCTCATACTTTGAAGTATAAAACATATTATTTTTTTGTTGGTCGTCATTTCTTATCTATCGCTAATTGAGTGATTGGCTTGTTAGTTATCTAATAGATTCTCTGGAAAGATGATAATGGAAGCCGCCAACTATGAGATAAAGCGTNAGATTCAACTTTATATGCATCTATATGGGTTCATACGATGTAGAAATTAGAATTTTCATTATCTTGGATCAATGTCCTATTTTGTAAGAAATTGCCATTCGTTTATATTTCATTTTTTTTCTTAGACATGAATTAAAAGCAGCTCATAATCAACTCTCTTACTACCCAGTTTTTCTTTTTTAGTTTGTTGTAGCATTAAGATCACCACATCTTGTCAGGCATACTCCACAGGCTTGGCTGTGCTGATTTTTTATGATTTTAACATTTTACTCACCAAGAGTTAAAAGAAAAGGTAACCCTGAGAGTGTTTTTTGCAAAAGTGTCTGGTCATTAATGATATAGGACGCATAATATTTTTCTTGGAGTTAAAATTGTCTGAAATAGGAAAAAAAACACACCCTCTTATTTTGGAAATATGATGCATATTTTCTTGAGGAGTCGGGCGTTTCTAGGCCACAAATTCACAATATTAATACCCTTATGATGCTCAAATTGCTAATAAAAATATATCCTTTGATGACCCATCTTAATTTAGCTGACTAGCGTCTCAAGTTTATTTAAAAATTTCTAAGTAAATGATTTCTATATATTAAAATGAGCACCTTGATATGGAGAGTTTCTCGGATGTACCACATCGGCTCACTTGGGCATTAAATTTCAGTTTTTGGATATTGTCTTTTTCTTAGAGGTACTTTAATTACTTCAAAAGGTAAGGAACAAATTATTGTGTCCAAATTTGATCTTGAGTTTGAATATAATGTTGTAATTAATTTTGGTTGTGAAATGATGCGGTTAAAGTCTCTTTTGGGGGAATTTTATTTTCTAATTACTCAGCTTATGGTTTGGATTGTGACGATCATACTGTCATCTACATTGTCATAGGGGTCTTTTACTTTTGCCTTGATTATGCAACAACTAATAGCTAGCCAATAGTATGACATATCTAGAGGAGAAGTGCTAGGAAAATTTTAAATCAGGAAGGTTTTTTATATTGTTAAGTGCTATATATTTATTTTTGTTTCTTAGAATACTGATTTAATTTATTTAATAGAGATTCTTTAGTGGCAATACACTACAAAAAGGCCTTTCCTCTAACAGTTTGTGTTGTGTTTCTATGTTAGTTTTGTCTTTATTTGTCTTTAACTATTTGTTAAAAGCATCATTTATCATTTAAATTTTATTTGGTTCTTTTTAATTTTTGGTTTGGTTGTTTTAACTTCAAATATGACTATAATTATAAATATTTGCCAGCTTCGTGTAATTGGGGGGTTGATAATTGAAATATTTTGAGAATTGATTCTTATATGGTTTCATCTCTTTATGGATGCTTGAGGATTCACCTTTGCTTCACCTTTGATGATTCTATAACTTGATGTTATCATGAATCAATATCAACAATTTGAGGATTTGCTGGTATTTTGTTTTTTTTCCCTATTTTCTATTGAATCCTCAACTTTTCTGCCTACCTATGTATCATTCTCTTTTGCGTTTAAAAATATTGAATTCACTATCATTGTGAAATTGAACTTTGTAAGATGGCATGAAAATTTTCCTGTGATCACTTTGAATTTTATATTTGGTTTTTTTTTTGTTTGACAAGGGGTTGGAGGCCATCATACAGAAATGTCTTATTGGGTGTGAGAAGAAAGCTGAACATTTCATGCTCAAATAAACTGTCAACAGAAGACCTGGAAGTTGAAATTTTTCTTCATCTATTGCAGGAATATTCAAGGTATAAATGATGAGCTTTCTACATGGTTGCTGACTTGCCAATTATATTTTCTTCAAATTTAATTGTCCTAGTAGTAGAGCTAAAATAAATGCCAATTAAAAAATAATAATTATTTTAGTAGAGAAAAAATTAATTTTCTTCTGAGTCTATATCCATGAACTTATAACTACTCGCATTATGTTTGCCATTTAAATATCTGGAATGATATGGTTGACTTATGCTTAGTGAAATTTCTAAATTTGAGAAAGAGGAACAAACAAGAAATAAAAAATAGAGATAAATGACAGCTAACATAATGTGACCCATGCTCTTCCCACTAGATATGTAAATTGCTGAACACAACAACAACAACAACAACAACAACGACCACAACAATCCTTTATCCCACTAAGTGGGGCCGGCTACATGAGTCCTTTTTCTACATTACATCCTATTGAGTGTTATATTTTCATTTAATTCTAATAAATTAAGATCATTTTTTAAACACTTTGCCTATGTTTTTCTAGGTCTACCTCTGTTTTTCTTAATATAAATCGAATCTAAAACATCTAACCTCCTATGCGGATCAGCAGATGGTTGACATTTAATGCGACTAAACCATCCAGGACAACTTTCTTTAATTTTGTCCGCAACCGGAGCCACCAACCCTATCACGTATATATTCATTTCGCATTTTGTCTCTAAGTGTCAAGCCACTCATCCACTTAAGCATTCTCATCTTGGCAACCCTTTGTTTTATGCTTCTCCTTTAAGGGCCAACATTTCGTGCCATAGAGCATTGCAGGTCTCACTACCATCTTATAAAATTTTTCTTTCAGCCTAATCGATACTTTTCTATCACACAGTAGGCCTGAAACATTCCTCCACTTTAACCAACCAACTTGAATTCCACTAATAACATCCCCATCTATATCATCATACTATTGAACTCTAGACTCGAGATATCTAAAGCGTTCACACCTTTTAATGATTTGATTACTCATAGCTAAAACTCTGCCAGTAGAGCTACTACTAAAATTACTTTCCATGTATTCAATTTTTGCTCTACTCAAACGAAGGCCCTTGGACTCCAATGTAGAGCTCCATATTTCAAGTTTTTCTTGAACTTTTTATCTTGTCTTATCCACAAGAAGGACATCATCAGCGAAAAGTATACACCAAGGTATATCCTCCTCTAAATGTCCAGGAAAGGCATTCATAACTGAAGCAAAACTTGCCTAGTGTTAATTGATCATAAATTTTTTATATTTGATGATTTTGATGTTAATATTCTCTTACCTAGACTTAGAGGCCTTAAATGTATGTTGAAGCATGCCTTCTATTTCATGAGCCATATTTTTCTCTAAAATTTCATCACCAAATATGGTTTTGAATGCTAAATGTAAAAGAAACAATCTGTTATTTTTATGTAAATGATAGATGGATTTAGGCAAAAAAATTGCAGCTTTAGTGATGTCTATGTTACGTTCTCATACATGAAATTAGTCCTAGACATAACAAGTATATTTATACCCAACAATAATAATAATCAAAGACAAATTTCCCCTTAGGCTACGCGCCCTCGTAACAAGTTGTTCCTATCTTCTGCCCGATTCTTTACTTACACTCGTCACCTCTTTAAGCTTTTTCACTCCAGTTGACTTTTGGTCATCCAGGAATTGTGATCGTATAAGCCTTTATATATGAAGAGATAATTGTCTTATTTAATTATGGTCATTCACGCGCTTTCTGGGCTTACTCGCCTTGAGACGTAGATCAATGTATTAGGTTAATGATGCTTGAGCCAAAGTCTGCTCCTTGATGTCTACCTAGTAAAACCAGAACAAAAACTTAATTTTATTTTATTGAGAGTATCTCTCGGGGAAAGTACTCGAGTATAATCAACCTTAGGGAATTTGTTCCCTTTGGAATATTGATTGACCTAATTCCTTTGGTTTTATTTTAAAAAAGTAAACTGATGGTACAATTTTCGGAGTATATTATAGGAATTGAGATAAAACTTGTTGGTCCTATTTTACTGGAATCTTTTATTATTCCTTTTTGTGCAATCTCTTATACGGAAAGATACTCCAACTCTATAACTAAGAATACATAGACTAATTTTTGGGGTATTGTGATGTTGATGATTCACAAAATTCTTGGTTAGGGACAAGTGGGATGCTTGAAGAAGGGCCTAGAATCATGCCAATCTCCTAAACTTGGCTCTTAATTATTCTTTTCTTTTCCTTTCTTCCATATCTAATTATATCCATTTGCTTTTCTATCTTGTTTTAATTTAATTTCATGGATTTCTGTACTGCATCAAGGCCTCTAATGGTTTTTGAAGTTGGAAATTTGGCTCTCTACTATGTTAAATATACTATATCCTTTTTATTGGTTGTCATTACAAACCTAATAACTGTTCTAGTCAGGAAAATAGTTCTATGTCCTCTGTCGGGGAAGACAACAAACTCGCAAACGGAGGAAGTTTGGGTGTAGGACTTAGCCAATGGAAATTACAACTGCTTGGTGTCTTGAGAACTGGGGCGAAGGAATTCCAAGACATGATTTTGAAGGTATTTATTTCTGTTTTAAGTTTAGCGAAACAAAATGTGTAAAGTTCTATTTTATAAAATTTCTTATCTAGCGGACTTCATCCTTTAACAGGGAGGTGGCATGTTAACATTGTCAAGGATTTTTCAGTTGGTATGAACGTGCTTCTCATACTTTGAAGTATAAAACATATTATTTTTTTGTTGGTCGTCATTTCTTATCTATCGCTAATTGAGTGATTGGCTTGTTAGTTATCTAATAGATTCTCTGGAAAGATGATAATGGAAGCCGCCAACTATGAGATAAAGCGTGAAATTATGAAGAGGGTATGCAACTTGATCATTATGGAGCTTTTCGTTCATTAATTGAATGCTAGTATTTGGTTTTTTCTATCCTCTTCATTTGGTCACAAGTGTTACTAGGAATTTAACATTGCAGAGTGAGAATAATTTGATTTTTTTTGTATTGTATTGAAGGTACACCACATGCTTCTAGGTTGCTTTTGCTAATGTTTATCTATGAAAACTACTATCCCCAATTGGTAAGTTAGTGAGGATGTTATTCCGCCAATTCATTAGTAGTTTGACAAAGTTTGACAAGAACTGTTTTTGAATGGTATGCAGATTTGCCAAATGATTCTGTGAAGATGTTCGCAGAACTTGAAACAATATTTATCAAGAGATTTGTCAGTGCAACAAAGAAAATGACTATTGTTGATCTTGCTCTGGAGAAAAGGACGAAGAACGAGTCGGTTACAAAAGATATCACTCGCTGGCATAATTTGAGTATGAAATGCAAACAATTGGAAGAAGAGCATGCAATTCAATTGTTGATGGGTAATATTGATGATAAAATAGTACCGTATTTATGCATGGCTTCTATCTCTACTTTCCAAGAATTGCTAGACAAGGTTGCTAAATTTGAAAAACTGAATTTCATAAAGTTTGAGAGCATTCCGATAAAAGCAACCGTTTATGAGAAGGAAAAGAAAAAGCAACCCACCAATTCTAATCCTCAACAAAATTTAGTTTTGGGAGGAAATGATGAGCCGAGGACCTTTGATGGGGGATGCGTCAAAATCAAAGGCAAAATGGTGAAGAGCGAACATATCCTTCTCTAAAAGAAAAGATGAATAAAGAATATTCATTCAGAAGAGAAAGTGTGGCAAAGCTATTTCAACAAGATCTTAAAGCTGGCCTTGAATTGCCATAATGCATAAGGCCTGTAGAATCAGGCCAAACCAGCGACCCAAATTACTATCCATATCACCGGGTGGTTTTCCACCCTATTGAAGAATGTTATTATGTCTTTAAAGATTGGCTGGAAAAGAAATGTAAATATGGAAAATTTATATTGTTCGACAATGTCCTAATTCACCCAAAAAGAGGAGCCAAATTAAGACAAGGAATGAGAAACTGTGGTCTCAAAGAAAACCGTGAAAATGTTAAAGCAGTTGAAAGGAGTCCCCTGTGTGAAGTGGAAATCTTCTCTAGAACTGGAGCTCGAGTTAAAGAAGACATGTGGTAGGTCATCATCTTCTTCGTCAACCCAAATGCATCCTAACCATGCTAGTTCATCTAGAAGTAAGATGAGGTCTACGCAGGGTTCATCAAAGAAATCCAAGAAACCAGCCAAATGAAAGAAAACTAAAAAGATGACTATGATGGAGAAGATCATTAAAAAATTGAAAGAATATCATCAACCCACAAAGAAGCCTGTCAAACTTGCAGAGTTCATGCAAGGACTCCAAATTATTGATTCAAAGGATTTCTTGTGGAAACTTGTCGAGTCATATCAGTGATCGGACATTTTCGAAACTGCAAGCTTCTATGGTGTCTAAATCTTGTTTGATGACATCACGATCAGATGATAGTTCAGAAGATCTATGTTTTCCTGAAAAAAATGTGCTTTTATGACAAACTAAAAGAGGAATAACAAAAGGAACATCTGTAGAAAGCATGTCATCTGAAAGTTTTGATTCAGATGAGGTGGAAGACGTTCAATTGAGGAATAGTAAGGTATTACCTTCATAACCAAAAAAGGGTCTATCAAATAAAGATAAAGGAAATGAAATTGTGGCCAATGAAGATATTCTTCTTAAAGACCTGAAGAAGAAATCAATTTTAAGCAGACCCATCGATTACAACATTTTCTCGTATTTGAGAAAGATCACTGCACAATTTAGTGTGTATGAGGCTCTCTTGATGTCGAAAGTGCTTTGAGAAATTTTGATTCAAGCCCTCTAAGAGCCCGAAAAATATGAGTCATATTTGGCTCAAAGGTGTATGACGGAAGTTTTGCAAGCTCAGGATGTTCCAACGATCATATTCTCTGAGGAAGTTCTCTTACTTAGGTCATTAGCGCATAATCGTCCATTGTACGTTTCGACATATTGTAATGGTACAAAGATAAACAAAATATTAATCGATTCAGGTTCCGCTGTAAATTTGATGAGCTTGAAAGTACTTAAATGATTTTATTTTGACATCAGTCATTGGGGGCATGAAAAATTGATGATTCATGGTTTCAATGTAAAAGGCCAGAAAACTTTGGGATCTTTAGTTCTGCCACTCACATTCGGTCAACCATATATGAAAGTTAAGTTTCACATAATTGATTGTAATCCTTTATTTAAAGCTCTCTTTGGCCGGCTGTGTATTCATGAGTACGACATCGTCCATCAACTATACATCAATGCATGAAATATTTAAGAAATGGGAAAGAAATCCCGATAGCTGGTAATGTTCGGACTTTTTCCGCTCATGAAGCTACAATATACGAAGATGCAATATATTTTATGCCAAGATAAGCCAACATCTTCACAGTCTCCTAAAAGTACAAAGTCAACCCCCAAGGCTGCAAAACAACTTAAAAGAGAAGAGAAAGAAAAGCAAAGTGAAAAAAAAAAGACAACGTCGTCTTCCACGATGAATTATCTTTCACCTAAGTTGAACAGCGTCATTCCCCACTTAGGAAGTGATACAGAAGAGGAAGATGACACTCCCATCCATTCTGATATAATATGTGGGTCTTCAACGAAATTGAAGAACCACTTTGATTATCTCGATGAAGACTATGCTAATGAGTCAACTTATAAATGAAAAGCTTAATGTGTTTTTTTTAATGAGAATGACCAAATTGTCAATATCTGATGATTTACTTGCACTGATGCCAATCACACCTCATATTTCAAGGAGGTCACTCCTCGTGAAGCGCATGTCACTGTGGAATTGAAGACATTTTATGTACTCCCATTGTCTGGGAGTAACGCATAAGAGTCTTTATTTTAGATGTCTGAGGAGTATTAATGCCAAGAGCTCGACTGGCCTGTACAATGCCCTAAACTTGAAGAAATGATCCCTACGAGAATGCCTATCATCCCAAAATTCAAAGAATGATGCAAAAGCTAGGTGTTCATGTTTGGGTCACTAAACAAGGAGCTAAGTACTTCGAAAAGATTTGGAATCCAAGAAGCCCGCAAGCTTCTGGTGATGATAATAGATGCACGACAAAAGGTCTTGGATTTACTCAGCGACAATATTTTGGAAAAGCAATCTGTTATGCAATAACAGAAAATGAGGCTGACGCCAAAGATGAAGATGAAGAAAATTTGTATGGAGTCAACTGTACAAATAATCAAGANATGAAGCGCATGTCACTGTGGAATTGAAGACATTTTATGTACCCCCATTGTCTGGGAGTAATGCACAAGAGTCTTTATTTTAGATGTCTGAGGAGTATTAATGCCAAGAGCTCGACTGGCCTGTACAATGCCCTAAACTTGAAGAAATGATCCCTACGAGAATGCCTATCATCCCAGAATTCAAAGAATGATGCAAAAGCTAGGTGTTCATGTTGGGGCCACAAAACAATGAGCTAAATACTTCGAAAAGATTTGGAATCCAAGAAGCTCGCAAGCCTCTGGTGATGATAATAGATGCACAACAAAAGGTCTTGGATTTACTCAGCGACAATATTATGAAAAAACAATCTGTTATGCAATAATAGAAAATGAGGCTGACGCCAAAGATGAAGATGAAGAAAATTTGTATGGAGTCAACTGTACAAATAATCAAGATGTCGATGCCAAGCCTGCTCTAGAAGAAATGGAAGATGGTGGGCAAACAACTACCATTGATGAATTGAAGGAAATTAACTTGAGAACTGATGATGGCCCTCGCCCAACTTTAGTCAGTGCACTTCTGTCTGAAGAAAAAAATTGAAGAGATCAAAACATTGTTTTGTGAATTCAGGCACTGCTTTGCTGGGTCATAATGCTGAAATGCTCGACTTATCCCCTGATGTAGCAATTCACTAGTTAGCTATCAATGCAGATGCAAAACCTGTTAAACAAGCTCCACGGAGGATGAGACTTGAAATTGAAGAACATGTGATTACCGAAACCAAGTAGCTCATTGAAGAAAGCTTCATACGAGAAGAGAAGTATGCTGATTGGATAGCCAACATTGTGCTTGTGAGAAAGAAGAACGACCAAATTCTCCTCTTCATCGATTTTCACGATCTTAATAAGTCGTGTTCAAAGGATAATTTTCTGCTTCTTGTTAAATAATTGCTTGTGGACAACACTTCAAACTATGATATGTTCTTTTTTATGGATGGATCTTCCAGATATAATCAGATCAAATTGACTCCTGAAGATGAAAAACATACATCATTCAGAACGCCAGTTGGAATCTATTGTTACATGGTCATGTCATTTGGTTTAAAGAATGCAGAAGCAACATACTAAAGAGCTGTGACTCATATATTTGATGAACTAATTCATTAAAAGGTAGAGTGTTTTGTTGATGATCCTGTCCTCAAAAGTAAAGATCGTTGAGATCATTTGGAAGATTTGAGGATCGTCTTTGAAAGGATCAGAAAATTCGATCTCAAAATGAATCCTCTTAAATGTGCTTTTGGGGTATCCCAGGAAACTTTCTTGGGTATATTGTACGTCTTAGAGGAATTGAAATTGATCCCAATAAAATCAAGATAATTGTTGAGATGCCTCCTAAAAAATTTTGCCAGCTTCGTTCTCTGCAAGGATAGTTCAATTTCATTCGACACTTCATATCCAACTTATCCGGCCAATGTCAGTCATTTTCAAAGTTGATGAAGAACACTCCATTTAAATGAGACGCTGAATGTCAAGAGGTTTTGATAGTATTAAGAAATACCTCTTAAACCCACCCGTTCTCTCAGCACCAATTCCAAAGAAGCCTCTTATTTTGTACACAACAACATTAGAGGAGCCCTTGGGGCTCTACTTGTTGAACACAATGAAGCAGGCAAGGAGAACGCTCTTTATTATATCAGTCAAAGGCTTATAGGATTTGAGATATGATATTCTCAAATCGAGAAACATTATTTGGTTTTGATTTTCGCTGCTCAAAAGCTTCGCCTTTACATGTTGTCTCACAAAATCACTCTCATCTCAAGCATCAATTCTTTGAAGTTCTTGATGACTAAACCAACATTGATAGGTCGTTTGACTCGATATGCAGTCCTGCTCTTGCAATTCCATATCATATATGTTATGCAGAAAACAATGAAAGGAGAATTTTTGGCAAATTTTCTTGCTGCTCATGTTGTTCCTGCCGATTCTTCGCTCAACGATGATTTGCGTGATAAGCAAGTTCTAATCATTCAAGGGAATGAGAAACTACAATTATGAGAATTATATTTTGATGGAACTTCTTCCATTAAGCCCACCTAACCTCCAACTCTTCCAAAGGCACGAACCAACATTGCTCTCATCTTTGTGATACCAGAGGGAGGCATAATGAGGTATTCATATGGACTAATTGAGCCCAGGACTAATAATGAGGCTGAGTATGAAATTTTGATAGCTGGCCTCGAGATGGCTATCACATTTTTGACGATTCATAGCTTGTTATAAATCAAATATTAGGAATCTATAAGATAAATAAGCTTGAATTAACTTTTTATCATAAGAGGGCTACTCAGTTGATGAAGAAAATCTCACATGTCACACTGACCCGAGTGTCTCGAGTGTGAAACAGTAAAACAGACTGTTTAGCTAAATTAGGTAAAGAGATGGCCAACTTGATTTTTGAGCCAGTATTGATCGACGTACATACTTGACAAGTCTTGAAACCGTCATGCTTAAAACTCTCACAGGCAGAGGGGTCATCAAGTTCAAGCAAGCAGGATGCAACTTCTGCTGTTCCTCATACTCCTTCCCAGATAATTTCTCAAAATCAACATGAGACACTCATGGCAGAGGAACAAGATGATTGGAGGCAGCCCTTCATTGACTATTTCAAAGAAGGAATATAAATCGATAGCTGGACAAATAGAAAAGAGAGTCATGTAGTTTGTTTTTCTCAATGAAACCCTCAATCACAGGTCTTCTGAACAAACGTGACTGATGTCTGGGGTCTGACATAGCCGACAAAGTTGTCGTTGAAGTGCATGAAGGACTTTGTGGTACACACTAGTAAGTTCCTCAAATGACAATGAAGATCAAAAGAATGGGTTATTATTGGTCATCACTGTTGAAAGATTGCATTTAGCATCCGAAGAAATGTCATGAATGTCAAATTTATGGTGACATAATACACCAGCCGCTAAATCATAGCATCCTGACCATTAGAATGTTGGGGTAAGAATGTGATCGGACCAATTGATCCACCATCATCAAGAGGACACCGCTTTATCTTGGCCGCCACTGATTATTTCTCAAATTGGGTTGAATTTGTCTCGTTCAAAGAAGTTATTGTTGAGCAAGTGATAACTTTGTTCACTAACAACATTGTCTACATATTTGGTGTGTCATGTTGCATTATTTCAAACAATGACCCAACTTTTAAAAGCACGAAGATATACAAATTCGTCGATCGACAAGATTGATTGGCGATATTCTTCGATATACAAGCCAATGGCAAATAATTTAGTAGAAATTTTCAACAAGACACTAGTAAAACGGCGCAAGAAGATCTTCGCTAAAAATAAACGAGAATGACATACTAAGATGATGGAAGCGTTGTGGTCTTATCGCACAACTTATAAAACACCAGCTTAAGCTACTCCTTATGCATTGGTGTTTGGAGAGAAGCGGTATTGCCACTTGAAATTGAGTTGTCATCAGTACGGATAGTTGTTCAGTATAATCTTACACAGAAGAAAAATGCTCGCTCGCCTGAGAATGGAAGGGTTAGATGCACTGGATGAAATCAGACTCCAAGCTCAACAGAACCTCAAAATCTACAAGGCCAAGGTATCTCAAGCCTTTGATCATAAGGTGCTTCCTCAGACATTCCAGAAAGGAGAGTTAGTGCTGGTGCTGAGAAGGTGCCAATCATTCTTCATCAGAAAGTTTGTGGTAAATTTATGCCTAACTAGGAAAGTCCGTTTGTTATTGAAAAAGTATGTAAGGGAGGAGCTTATCAACTTATCAATTCAAACAGACGACGACCAATGCCTCCAATCATGGTTGATACAAGAAAAAGTATTATACATAATGACCAATTATGAGATGTTATGTTTAAAATTTCATTTTAAAATGTAAATGATTTGTTTCGTGTTCATATGTATTTGAAATTTTCTTCTAACATAAGAATGCATTTCAAAATTATTCTAAATGTTCCTCGCAAGACTGGTGGCATTTTTTTAGTTCATCTGAGCTAATGTTGAGTTTGCATTCTCAAAGTATGTAACACTTTCAAAATCCCCCCGCAATACTGGGGGCATTTTTAGAAATTTTATATAAAATATATTTAATTTCTACTTACAAAACAGAGAGCTCTTTGTTTGGGTTGACATTTTGCATTGTGCCAAGATGTCAAAATTCTCAATGTCAAAGCTAGAAATATTAGGGTTGACATTGAGTTTAAATACAGAGATCTCCAAATATTTGTTAGAAATTGTCACCGGGCAAAAATAGATGCAAAAAGGCAAAGATTTTCTTTGATTAAAATTCTCGAAGTTCAACTAAAAAGTCTTCATGATTTGCAAGCCTCGACGATTCAAGTTGGAAGTATGCAAGCTCTGTCACAATTCATGTTTGAGACTCAAAAGGGTCAAAAAGGTCATACTCAACAACCCCAAATATTGCCGAATTACGACAGCTCGCTTCACTCAACAAGCCTTAAAAATGGCCATAGTGAAGGAGCAAGTTTTTTCACTCAACAAGCCATAAAAACAACCGTAGTAGGAAAGCCCCTACCTTGTTAATTTGATAACAGGATTCATCTAGTTCCTAAGCTCATCCAATTTGACAATTTAAGTCTTACAAATCTAGAAGACTTTTTCGAAAAGTTAAGTCTATAAACTGAAGCTTCTTAAGTTGAAGAGGCACATGTTCGTTATAGTCGAAGTCTATGACTCAAATGGGTCAAGAAGGTCGGACTCAACAAGCCCAAATACGGTCGAATCGCTTGTTCACTCAACAAGCGATAAAATCGACTACAGTGAAGATGGCCTCGTTTTTTAATCCAGTGATAAAGATTATCAAATCCCAAGCCTATTCGACTTGAGAAGTTCAAGTGGACCGGATTATGGAATTTTTTCTTGATCAATCAAAAGTCGAAGAAAAATCAAAAGAAATGAACATTGCTCAAGAAAGCATCAAGTTGAGCTCGACGTTCTGTTCAAAGGAGCCTCAATAAAGACAAAAAAAGTCCACTAATAGAATCATAAATACATACAAACAGTGAAATGTAACAACTACAATCAAAACATCACAAAAGATGCGACTGCAGAGCTCGAAGTTGTGTCGTAATCTCAGTAAGGGTCTCATACTCTACCATAGCAACCTACAGCTTCTCCACTACTTCAGTCAAGGCTGACTCAGCAACTAACACGAACTGGTGACCAGTCTGAACTATCCGTGTATGCCTAGCGTGCTCCACCTAAAGACCGGCTTGGCCGACATGCTGTCTCTGGTCTCTCCCAGAAGACGTTGTATACGAGCTCCAAGACTCTCAATCTCAGCTGAAGTACCAGAAGTGCGTCGGCTGAGCCTCTATATGGCTGCTGAACACCTCTTCAACTCGTCATGTGCCACATCAGCTACCTCACGACGTCTCCTAACATTTTCCTGAAGGTCATGTAACGGCCTTGGTCTGAGTAATTGTGAGAGCTCTGAGTTTGCGAACCAAAAACTTTGCCTCTCGACATACCACCTTTGAGTATGCGAGCTCTGGTCCTACCAAATGAAAGTGCATCAGAAAGTCTAGCACGACATTTGCATCCACAGTAAAACTTTCCAAAGACTGGAGAAATGTAGAATTTAATCCGGATATCAAACTCCATAGAAAGGATAGTACGCACTCATGCATATCCCGGTGCCTAGCATCTGTAAATTACGGATGTCGATATTAGATCCCGCACTCGTAGTCTGCTCCAACTGGTACTGTTTTAAAAAAAATATCAAAGATTAGGATGCTATACCGAAAGTACATATATGTTTATATATCAAGGTAAAAAAAAGTAAAGAATATTACATGGGTTGGACTCCATATTTACGGAAGAGCTATCTGGACGAGGTATAACAAGTACGATAGCTAAATCAAAAGAAGTAGAAACTAGTATTGGCTTGTCAAGTATGTGCTCTATCCAGATGTAATCATTAAATCAGTATGGATCTTCTCTGGTGATGCAAAAGGCTGAGGATTATGACCAACCTCTAATCAACAGGAGTCGAAGAGGACTCACCCGGATATCTGACATGTCTATCTGCTGAAGGAACACAATAGAAGGTGGAGGTGGCTCCCTAATCCATACTCTAGTCGATGAAGAGACAGCTGTCTCTTCTATAATTGGCTCATCCCCTCTCCGATCTGCATTGCGAAAAAGATTAAATAAAGATAGTTAGAAATAAAATTGTAAAAGAGCTGTTTACAAAAATGTTTGGCTGATAAAATTTTTACCTGTGCTATCGACGTCTTGTGGGATACTGTGATGTGGCCTCTGACCTCGAGGGATGCCTAATGATATCAGTCGTCGCTCATATCGGCAAGCACCATGTTCTATGAAAGCACCGAAAGATTGTCTCACCTATGTCAGCCAAATGTAATTTACCCTTGTGAGAATACTAGGAGGAGATATGGTAAATCTCAAACCGATTCTAACCTAAGCAGAGGAAACCATATTATGGAAGTTGTATAAAACCTGGTATCTACAGTTGTAGAATTCCATCGAGCGAGTGTCAGCAACTTCTTGTATATGCAACAGTCCGTCATATGTTGTGGTTTGTGTGTATCTAAACTGGCGAGCCACTGGGCATTAGTCCATTAGAATTTGATTGAGTCAAATTTTATGCTTTGCTTAAATTTAAATTTTAAAATAAGTGAGATTGAGGTATGTATTCATTAGTAATCACTATTTGTGTCTAAATACTATTGCCCTCATTCTCTAGCATGTTAATTATCTTCCTTGTGGTTAAATCTTGCAATAGACAATGAATAGAATGAAAGTATGAAACAATACAATTTAGCTTAAATACCATTTTTGGGATAAATAATAGATTCATTAAAATTTTAACTATGTGTAGAACTTGTGACAATAGAAGGGAAGGTGTTAGTTTTTTAGATCTCTTATCGGCAATAGCAGCTAAGGTTCCATTAGATGCCTTTATTTAATGGTTTGCTGGGCTATGCATGTAAGAAGAGAATTTAGGTGAGGAGTTGATCATTTGTTATATTGCTCTACAGTTTATTTTCCACATTTTGTTTGAACTATTTTCAAAAGCACGTGAGAGGTATGAAGTGGAATACTTATCTGATTTGTTTTTAGAGCATACGCCTGTTGTATGGCAGTTTCTTTTAGAGAGTCTAGCATGTCTTTTGTATATTCTTACGTTTTTGTAGTAATAGCGAAGTATTATGTGCAATAAAAGGTAAAAAATGGTGCTTGTTAGATTAGTTAATAAAATTAGTGCTAGAAGATTCTGAAGGAAAATGAGCATACTTAAAGTTTTATGGATAGAAGTTAAAAATGATTTGTGGAGAATAGGTTTAACATCATTGAACATGAATGAATGAAAATGAATATTAATAACGATAACCTATATGGTAGTGATAAGGCCATTGATGATGATGATGATGATGTTGTTGTTGTTGTTAATTTTCAAAAGAGCTTGAAAATGCAGTGTTTCTTAAGTTTGTCTTGGGTATAGCTGGGCTTGAGTTCAGCTAGAAAAGTTTGATCATGCTTGATCCAGTNTGAATATTAATAACGCTAACCTATATAGTAGTGATAAGGCCATCGATGATGATGATGTGATGTTGTTGTTGTTGTTAATGTTCAAAAGAGCTTTAAAATGCAGAGTTTCTTAAGTTTGTCTTGGGTATAGCTGGGCTTGAGTTCAGCTAGAAAAGTTTGATCATGCNCTAGCCTATATAGTAGTGATAAGGCCATTGATGATGATGATGATGTTGTTGTTGTTGTTGTTAATGTTCAAAAGAGCTTGAAAATGCAGAGTTTCTTAAGTTTGTCTTGGGTATAGCTGGGCTTGAGTTCAGCTAGAAAAGTTTGATCATGCTTGATCCAGTTTGTTTGATTTTACAATTTGAATATATATATATATATATATGTATGCATGCACACACCACATTCTTACAATAAAGTCACCGGAACGTAGATAGACATATGTAATTAGATGTTTACATCTTATTGCAAGTGCCAAAATTATTCTATTACTAAATTATTTTATTTAACCAAGCTACAAACGGTGATAACTTTTGAAAGATAAAAAACTTAAATTGGAATTGTTTTAACATTCGCGGAACTGATGAACACTTCATATTATTTGAAATTAAGCATCTATGACACAATAAATCATATTTGGTAACCGCTATCAGTTAATTTCATAAGCACGCTTTATATTAGTCAAACTAATTGTGCTGTATAATGCCTAATGCAGTGCGTTCATAATTCTGAAAGTATGCTATTTTAGCATGATATTTTGANCATTTGGTAACCGCTATTAGTTAATTTCATAAGCACGCTTTATATTAGTCAAACTCATTGTGCTGTATAATGCCTAATGCAGTGCGTTCATAATTCTGAAAGTATGCTATTTTAGCATGATATTTTGANACACCATATTCTTACAAGAAAGCCACCGGGACGTAGATACACATATGTAATTAGATGTTTACATACTTATTGTAAGTGCCAAAATTATTCTATTACTAAATTATTTTATTGAATCAAGCTACAAACGGTGATAACTTTTGAAAGATTAAAAACTTAAATTGGAATTGTTTTAACATTTGCGGAACTGATGAACACTTCATATTATTTGAAATTAAGCATCTATGACACAATAAATCACCTTTGGTAACCGCTATTAGTTAATTTCTTAAGCATGCTTTATATTAGTCAAATTCATTGTGCTGTATAATGCCTAATGCAGTGCATTCATAATTCTGAACGTATGTTATTTTAGCATGATATTTTGACGTCAAGTTGCTTGAGTTATTTGAAATGAAATTTAAGCCAGTTTGAGCTTTGTTTTGTATAACTGAAGCTGAACTTGATCTGGGCTTAGTTTACTCGTATTCAGCTTGTTACCAAGCCATACGAAACCAGTTCAAGCTATTGATACCTTACGGCTTCATCATCTCTTTTTATCTATGCTGATCAACTTAATTTCATATATTTGTTCAGATTATACTTGTATCTTCTTCTTCCATTATTTTTTGGGGCATTNCTTACTCGTATTCAGCTTGTTACCAAGCCAACGAAACGAGTTCAAGCTATTAATACCTTACGGCTTCATCATCTCTTTTTATATATGCTGATCAACTTAATTTCATATATTTGTTCAGATTATACTTGTATCTCCTTCTTCCATTATTTTTTGGGGCATTTAAATATATGTCATACAAATCCTATTTATTTACATATCTAGACCAGAACTTTGATTTTTTAACATTTATAACACTCAAATCTTGGTAGCACATCATAAATACCATTCTGTAACCTTTAAAAATAAAACACACTTTTTAAAGCTTAGGTAAAGTGGCATAGATGTAAAAATTAAAATTTAGGTGTTGGAAATGTAAATATATAAAAATTATGTTATCTGTATGTAAATCTTTTCCTTTTGTTTGTTTTTTTTTGGTAAAAGGGTGGACAAATGGCAGCTATCAACTTGGAGTCTAGGGCAGCTTTGCTTGCTGCAAGAAAGGTCCTGCAATGATATACAGTTTTCTCATGATTAAATAGTAGGAAAAAAGTGTCTCTCTTCCTTCTTTCAACTCAGCTTTTGCTTTATTACTTTGAAATGAGCATATCGTGTTTTTTTTTTTTTTTAAGGCCTTCTTTGGGATCAAATTTTTGCTATATTTTTCCTGTTTATTTAGGGTCTATTTGGGATGGTTGAAGCTTCTTTAAAAAGATAATTGTAAAGTTATGGTGGAAAAATAAAATTCTTAGAAAGCTGCGGTGGGAATTATATATATATATATATATTCTAACAAATTAGCAACAACTAACTTACAACCACTGTGCTAGCAGGTGAGGTTAAAAAAAAAAAACTTCCCACCAAAAAATTTCTAGAAAGCAACATAAAAACATTTCTCTAAGCAGACAGAAAGCTGTCCCAAATAGACTCTTAGTATATTTTTACATATTTTTATTTTTCATCTTTGAAATCAGATTAACATGTTTTGAAAAACACTCAAAACAATTTTGAAGTGTTTTGACTGTTTTTAAAATAATAATATCTTAATCAAATAATAAAAAATATTTAGTTTCAAATCAAAGTATAAACAAAATAAAATATAAATATAAAATATAAAATATAAAATAGAAGTGAACTCAAACAGCCTCGAAAGNATATTTCTCTAAGCAAATAGAAAGCTGTCCCAAATAGACCCTTAGTATATTTTTACATATTTTTATTTTTCATCTTTGAAATCAGATTAACATGTTTTGCAAAACACTCAAAATAATTTTGAAGTGTTTTGAGTGTTTTTAAAATAATCATATCTTAATCAAATAAAAAAAAATATTTAGTTTCAAATCAATGTATAAACAAAATAAAATATAAATATAAAATATAAAATATAAAATAGAAGTGAACTCAAACAGCCTCGAAAGAATTTGTTGCTTGTTTATTGTTATTTCATGCAGGGACTGGCGTGTGCAGCATCACGGTATCTTGGGCTTAGGAGCTTGATGGTTTTCCTTGGGCCTTTGTAAGTGCTTTGTTCCTGATCTTTTCACTTGAAGGTTTTGATTTGCATGCTTGTGATTGACAACTCGATTCATATATTCTTCAGAATGCTCATCTCCCCTTCATTGGTTTGCTAATTAGCTCTTTTCATTTAGTTGGTTTAAATTTATCGAACTTTCTTTTTTTCTGAATGGATTCAAAAACTTCAATTATCTATTTGGCAATGCACCTTATTTTTTGTGAAAAGGATAAGATTTTCTAGGGAATGAAGTGAACTTTTAGCAATCAACCTTAAAATGTAGAGCTTCTCAGCAAAGGTGCAATATAATCTTTTGAAAATTACATTTTTTATTATTAAAAGGTTGAAATCCATGCAATAAAATCAGTTGGACATGCTCTAAATTACTGTGGCATTATTTCCAACGGAAGAAAACCTTGATGGGAGGCCTAAACATAATCATAGAAACNTCTTAAAATGTAGAGCTTCTCAGTAAAGGTGCAATATAATATTTTGAAAATTACATTTTTTTATTATTAAAAGGTTGAAATCCATGCAATAAAATTAGTTGGACATACTCTAAATTACTGTGGCATTATTTCCAACGGAAGAAAACCTTGATGGGAGGCCTAAACATAATCTTAGAAACCGATATATGGCATTCGGGGAATATTGGGACCAATTGAATAACTATTTTAAGGTTTGTAGATAACAATTCTAGTATATTTGCATATTATGATTGGTTTATGGGTCTTATAGCTAAACAGAATTTGCCTCGAGGCTGACTTATTTATAGCTTTTGTTTTCTTAAAGATCTTACGCAAGAGGGTGAGACTATCTTAAGCTATAATTTACCAAGGACCTTAATGGTGGTTTTACATAGATTTTTTAAATCTGAGATATACTATAAATGATCAAATTGCAATGCCAAAACTATATTTAAAATTTCTAAAACATTTATTTATTTGTTTGTTCTAAAAATCCAGACAACGGTTTCTTTACAGTCACCACACTTTAAGAGATCTGATTCAAAAAACAACTTCTTACTGGAAAAAATTCTACAAAGCAACAATAAACAAGTCCCTCAAACGTAATTTTGGTGACGGTCTTAAATGCAATGCAGAAATAGAGCTGTCTCAAATAGACCCCTAATTTGGCTGATAAGAAGAATATAACGCCTAACAGTTTCATTAATCTTTTTCTATGAATTTATGTTCCACGAAATCTTATAAAGATCCTGATTCTGAGTTGTGTAAGCAGGTTATGGGGAACTTTCATGGCTGATATTGTGATTCAAAGTTTGGGTACAGACTATGCCAGGGTTCTGAGAGCAATATATGCATTTGCACAGGTGTTGTACTTTTTCATTTAAGTACTTCAATAACGTATACTTATGACCCAATCTAATAATGCCATTTATATATTTCAGATTCGTCTTACAAGAACCTATGGGTGAAAGAGCAATGGAACTTGGATCTCTTCTGCAACTCTACCTTTCACTTGGATTGCTTCCTGTTTTTGCTGGAAGAGATGAGCTTAAAGTTTAATATTATTTGTGGTTTTATTTTCGTGTTTTGATAATGGTTTTAAACTTATATTATTTATTTGTTTTACAGTTCGTTTGCATTTATTTTGGGGTTATGATGAGACATAATTTAACTGTTTTAAGGGGTAGTTGGTTGAATGTGTTAAAAGATATTATTGTAGCTTTAAACAAGTGCGTTTAAATTTGTTTCACTATTAAGTGTTTGGTTGGATGCATTTAAATTTTTTTTTTTAATTTCTTTGGAATTTTACATATATACCGCACAATTATATATCTAACTCAAGTTTGACATTTATATTTATAACACTGGTGTTACAGAGTTCTACATATTTCTTATGTGGAGTGTTGCATGTAAATAGGAAATTTCAGGGGTAAAACAAGTAAATATATAAGAATTGTGTGGCAGGTGTTGTGGTATATATGAAATTTAAAACGATCGACGAAAAAATGAAAAATAAAATGAGAAAATTAACATCAAAAGAACACAAAGATTTACGTGGTTCGACAAATTGTTTACATCCACGAAGTTGTAGAGGATTTTATTAATTGAGAAATTTATATTGTTTGGTCACAACGACAATTACATGATCTCTCACTTGTTCTCTCTCTCTCTTTACACCGAGATTCGCCCAAGAGCAAGAACACCGAAGGAGAAGAAATACGTACAAGAGAAAAAACCTATTTCTCTTCTGCTCCAAGCCAATAAGAAGAAATTAAGAAGAACACATTTTTCTACTATCTTCTTCTTGCTTCTGCCAAGCACGCAAAAGTGGAGCACCTTGCGAAAACACCTTTTCTGCCTTCTGCTTCCTATAAATCTCCTTTCCTGTTTCGCTAGAGAGAGACGGGAGATGGGGAGCTTTCTATTTCGCGAGAGACGAAGACGAGGGAAGTAAGCGGGAGCAGTTTCTTTGGGAGCGGAAAAATCGAAGCGGTTACGACATTTCCTTTTTATTTTTATTTGTTTTAACTGGACTCCACCATAACAAATCTTCCACTTGAATACCGGTACACATACTACAATGTCTTCTTCCTTAAACTAATATCATCAACTGACGGCGTAGCCCTTTTGTTCCAACATGAATCCTCCACCTCTGCAACTCAAGGCCCCTGTCTTCACACCAGAAGACCAACTGAAGTTGCGCACAACTTCAGTTTCTCAAGAGTAACATCATTTATCAACATATCAGCAGACTTCTGACTTTCACAAATTTTCTCAAGCAATAACTGTCTGTCATCTAACAATGACCGTATGAAATGGTATCTGATCTGACTGTGCTTAGTCCTTGACCGAAATGCTGGATTCCTGGCAAGTAATATAACCCTCTAACTATCAGTTTAGAGAATGCATTTCTGATTCTTCTTGCTCAATTATTCCAAGAAGCCCTGTAGCCATATCATCTCCTTTGCAGACTCTGACACTGCTATATACTCAGCTTCTGTAGTAGACAATGAAACTGTCTTCTGCAGCTTAGAGCCCCATGATATTGTAGTGCCACCAAAAGAATAAATATAGTCTGTAGTACTTCTTTTGGTATCAATGTCTCCAGCTAGATCAGCATCAACATAACCCTGTACCTCTGAACTCTTTCATAAGAAACACAAGCAAGTTTCTGTAGAGTATCTTAGGTACCTCAAGATCCACTTCACTACTTCCCAATGTTTCTTTATAGGATTACTCATGTATCTGCTAGCGACTCCCACTGCATGGGCAATATCCGATCCGGTGCAAACCATAACATACATAAGTGAACCAATAGCTGAAGCATAAGGAACCTTACTCATGTGATCTCGTTCCTCCTTTGACTTGGGTGACTGATTCTTGATGACTCTAAAGTGACTTCCCAAGGGTGTGCAAACTGGTTTGACCTTATCCATATTGAACCTGCTAAGTTCCTTTTTTACATACTCAGCCTGAGAGAGTCTCAACATGCCTCTGGCTCTATCTTTGACAATTCTCATACCAAGGATTTGTTTTGTCGCTCTCAAATCCTTCAATGCAAAGTGCTATGACATTTGCTCCTTCAGACTATTGATATCCTCAATACAAGCACTTGAAATAGCATATCATCCACATACAGGAGCATGATGATATAAGAATTGTTAAAATACCTGACGTAGCAATAATGATTTACCTGACATTTGTTGTACCCTGCACTGTGTATGAAATTATTAAATTTTTTGTACCGCAGTTTAGGAGCTTGCTTCAGGTCATACAAGCTCTTCTTCAATCTGCAAACTAACTCTTACTTTCCCTGTACCATGAACCCTTCAGGTTGGTGCATGTAGATGTCTTCTTCAAGATCCCTATAAAGAAAAACTGTCTTCACATCTAACCGCTCAAGGAAGAGATCTTCAGTAGCCACCATAGATAATATTATTCTGATGGTTGTAAGCTTCACCACAGGAGAGAAAATCTCGGAATAATCAATATCGTATTTCAGCTGAAAACCCTTTACAACAAGTCTAGTCTTATACCTCTTACTGTCATCATGTTCAGTCTTCACCTGATACTCCCACTTGTTGTGTAATGTCTTCTTCCCATATGTAAGATATGTCAACCCCCAGAACATGTCTATCTGACAGATTCCATTCAGCCTCATCCATTCTTTCAGATTTTTTCCTCAATAACGGAAGATGGAGTTTCTTCCCATAGAATCTGCATCCTCCAGTAATTAAAATTTGTGTCATCGAACTTCTCAATCCCTGAAACCTTCACTTCATTCGCAGTCATCGCCTCTGATACCAGTTGTTGTGGTATATATGAAATTTAAAATGATCGACGACGAAACGAAAATAAGAACGAGAAAATTCACACCAAAAGAACACAGATTTATGTTGCTCGACAAATTGCCTACATCCACAAAGTTGCAGAGGATTTTACTAATTGAGGATTTTACACCGTTTGATCACAACGACAATTACATGATATCTCACTTGCTCTCTCTCTCTCTTTACACCAAGATTCGCCCAAGAGCAATAATATCAAAGAAGAAGAAATACGTATAAGAGAAAAAACATATTTCTCTTCTACTCCAAGCCAACAAGAAGAAATCAAGAAGAACACATTATTCCACTATCTTTTTCTTCCTTCTGTCAAGCACGCAAAAGCAAAGCACCTTGAGACAACACCTTTTCTGTAAATCTCCTTTCCTATTTCGCTAGAGAGAGACGGGAGACGGGGAGCTTTCTATTTCACGAGAGACGAAGAGGGGGGAAGTAGGCGGGAGCAGTTTCTTGAGGAGCGGAAAAACCGAAGCAGTTACGGCATTTCCTTTTTTATTTTTATTTATTTTTACCGGACTCCACCATAACAGTGGGCATGTAACCTCTTTTATTGAATGTATTTGTAATATGTTTTTATTTTGTATATTTCTTTGGATGAAATATATTCAGGCATATTGCTTAGCTCAAAATATATTAGTTACCTCTTTCAATAAAGTCAAATCCTAATTTACTCGGATGATTTAGTTTTTGTATTTGCTCATTTATTGCTGCACAATACTGATAGGTCATGACTAAGGATGTTCTAATATAATTTTCTGTCTAGGTTGGAGCACAAATACAAAAATAGAAAATATTTATTTAAAATTCTTAGATATATAAACAACATAGGGATTACTTTGTGATTAATTTTTTTTAAATAAATTAAAAGAGTAGCGTCAAAATTGTTTTTGAATATTTACATGAGATTATGAGTGTATGCGAGTCGAGCAAGAACCATGCCATTATAAAACTCTCCTTGTTTGTCTAATTGTGAGCTCGAGTTCAAGTTTGGTTCGAATGGAGAGCTCATGGCTGTAGCAACAAGCTTGTTAGTTCGAACTAAAAAATCAATTTTTACATGAGCTCATCGGAGAAGGTATTGGTGATCGGAGGGAGAGGAGGAAGTGTAGGTCAGGTTGCCAGAAAATGCATTGAAATGATTAGTGGTAGGTTGATAGAGCTGGCTCCCGAGCCAACGAGCTGAGATGAATTTAAGCTTGAGCTTGTTTAATAAATGAGCTCAAGTTTGAACTCGAGCTTGTGGCTCGATATACTCGGCTTGAGAGCTAGCGCAACTCATTCACATATCATTTTAGTTTCAGAGT
Organism: Phalaenopsis hybrid cultivar; assembly: GCA_002079205.1. NCBI lineage: Eukaryota > Viridiplantae > Streptophyta > Magnoliopsida > Asparagales > Orchidaceae > Phalaenopsis > Phalaenopsis hybrid cultivar. The sequence continues at coordinate 101,643 of JXCR01016070.1, forward strand.
TTATATATGTGAAAATAATTTGTAATTATTTTGAAATCCCAATTTAAAGTATAAACTCTTTTTCATACTAACTTATCTTAAATGTAATGCACTTTTTAATAATTATTTTCTTTTCTTTTTCATATAATATCCTTTTTTTAGTATTTATTTTTGAAAATACTAAACGGCCAAATTGAGAAGTGGGTCCCGCTTCATTCAAAATAANCGAATTGTGTGGTAGGTGTTGTGGTATATATGAAATTTAAAATGATTGATGAAAAAGTGAAAAATAGAACGAGAAAATTCACATCAAAAGAACACACAGATTTACGTGATTCGGCAAATTGTCTACATCCACGAAGTTGCTGAGGATTTTATTAATTGAGAAATTTACACTGTTTGATCACAACGATAACTACAAGATCTCTTACTTGCTCTCTCTCTTTACATCGAGATTCGCCCAAGAGCAAAAACACCGAAGAAGAAGAAATACGTACAAGAGAAAAAAACATATTTCTTTTCTGCTCCAAGCCAACAAGAAGAAATCAAGAAGAACATCTTCTTCTACTATCTTCTTCTTCCCTCCGCCAAGGACTCAAAAGCACAGCACCTTACGAAAACACCTTTTCTGTCTTCTGCTTCCCGTAAATCCCCTTTCCTATTTCACTAAAGAGAGACAGGAGATGGGTAGCTTTCTATTTCTCGAGAGACGAAGACGGGGAAGTAGGCGGGAGCAGTTTCTTCAGGAGCGGAAAAACCTATGCCATCACGACATTTCCTTCTTATTTTTATTTGCTTTTACCGGACTCCACCATAACAGTAGGCATGTAAATACTATCTTCTTTGTTGAATGTCATTGTAATATATTTTTATTTTTTTTATATTTCTTTTCTTCTTTTCAATACCGAGAATGTTCAAAGAGAGAATGAAATATATTCAGGTATATTGCTTAGCTCAAAAAATATATAATTAAGTCAATAAAGTCAAATCTTAATTAATTCCGATGATTTAGTTTTTGTATTTGCTCATTTATTGCCGCACAACATTAATAGGTCATGACTTAGGTTGGAGCACAAATACAAAATTAGAAAATATTTATTTAAAATTCTTAGATATATAAACAACATAGGGATTACTTTCTGATTTTTTTTTTAAAAATAAATTAAAAGAGCAGCGTCAAGATTGTTTTTGAATATTTACATGAGATTATGAGTGTAAGCGAGTCGAGCAAGGACCATGACATTATAAAACTCTCCTTGGTTGTCCAATTGTGAGCTCGACTTCAAGTTTGGCTCGAATGGAGAGCTCATGGCGATAGCAACGAGCTTGTTAGTTCTAACTAAAAATTCAATTTTTACATGAGGGAGAGGAGGAAGTGTATTGGTGGTCGGAGGGAGAGGAGTAGGGCAGCTTGCCAGAGAATGCATTGAAATGATTAGTGGTGGGTTAATAGAGCTGGCTCCCTAGCCAACGAGCTGAGATGAGTTTAAGCTTTTGATTGTTTAATAAATGAGCTCAAGTTCGAACTCGAGCTTGTGGCTCGATATACTCGGCTTGTGTGTTCATTAAGGGCCGGCTTGAGAGCTGGCGCAGCTCATTCACACATCATTTTAGTTTCAGAGTTTATATATCTGAAAAATAATTTTTAATTATTTTGAAATCTCAATTTAAAGTGAATGGATTATTTTGATACTTTTATAAACTCTTTTTCATACTAACTTATCTTAAAATGTAATGCACTTTTTAATAATTATTTTCNGTGAAAATAATTTCTAATTATTTTGAAATCCCAATTTAAAGTAAATGGATTATGTTGATACTTTTATAAACTCTTTTTCATACTAACTTATCTTAAAATGTAATGCACTTTTTAATAATTATTTTCTTTTCTTTTTCATATAATATCCTTTTTTAGTATTTATTTTTGAAATTTTTAAACGGCCAAATTGAGAAGTGGGTCCCGCTTCATTCAAAATAATAGCCGTTGCCCCGCGTCATTTCAATGTNTTAGTATTTATTTTTGAAAATACTAAACGGCCAAATTGAGAAGTGGGTCCCGCTTCATTCAAAATAATAGCCGTTGCCCCGCGTCATTTCAATGTTGCATTTAAAACCATAGCTTCCCAATTTCAAATTTCAGAGAGAGAGAGAGAGACCAATTTTACAGTAGAGATAACTGTAAATTCATATTTACAATTCTTCTCATCTATTTTTACAAATCTAGCATCTAAACATTCATATTTAAATGCAAATCACTAAAATATTTAACCATCACCATCATTATTTTTTCAAAAGTGGGACGTACCTTTTCGATTACATCAAAGAGTTAAAAAAGTGTAACAAACTATGTAAATACATAAGAATAATGTGGCATTTAGAGTAATTATTGCATCAGGAATTTGCATCAGGTGTCCAATAACAGGAGATCACGTGGCAATTTGGTGCTCGGTGACATACAAGATTCAGGCCCGGGTTGCCATGTAGCATCTTCGATACCTGATGTCTGATGCAATAATTCTTCATGGTATTTATGTAAATTTCGTAAATAATTACCAAAGTGTCTNGAGACCAATTTTACAGTAGAGATAAATGTAAATTCATATTTACAATTCTTCTCATGTATTTTTACAAATCTACCATCTAAACATTCATATTTAAATGCAAATCACTAAAATCTTTAACCCTCACCCTCATTATTTTTTCAAAAGTGGGACGTACCTTTTCGATTACATCAAAGCGTTAAAGTGTAACAAACTATGTAAATACATAAGAACAATGTGGCATTTAGAGAAATTATTGCATCAGGAATTTGCATCAGGTGTCCAATAACAGGAGACCACGTGGCGATTTGGTGCTCGGTGACATACAAGATTCAAGCCCAGGTTGTCATGTAGCATTCTGTTATTGGATACCTGATGTCTGATGCAATAATTCTTCATGGTATTTATGTAAATTTCGTAAATAATTACCAAAGTGTCTNTCAAAAGTGGAACGTACCTTTTCGATTACATCAAAGAGTTAAAAAGTGTAACAAACTATGTAAATACATAAGAATAATGTGGCGTTTAGAGTAATTATTGCATGCATCAGGTGTCCAATAACAGGAGATCACGTGACAATTTGGTACTCGGTGACATACAAGATTCAGACCCGGGTTGCCATGTAGCATCCTGTTATTGGATGCCTGATGGCTGATGCAATAATTCTTCATGGTATTTATGTAAATTTCGTGAATAATTACCAAAGTGTCTTGTTTGTCTCCAGTGTATATAACAAAAAAGAGTAACAGGAGCTGATTGATTCTTTTTATATGAGACATTCTGCAACTTTCACCCCTACTTACTCTTCTTCTCTCCTTAAATTCTCTTTCTCTCTCTCTCTCTATCTGCTGCTCCACTGAAGCTTCGGTTCTCGGCTTTATGGAGGAGGAAGGCTCGGTACGCTTTTCTACTCTTCATAAATCATTGTTGTTTTTTGTTTAGAAATTAGGGTTTCTATTCTCTCTACTTCGTCTTTCGAATTTCAGCATTTTATAAAATTATTTTTTCCCCGATTTGATCGCCTTGAGATAATCTCTTAGATTTTTGTTTCAGGAAAAGAATGGAAAGTGTGATGCGAGGGAAGAGGAGAGTGAATGGATAGAATTTGATGCTGAGTTCAAACCCATGGAGCATCCATTGGAGCCCTTGGAGGAAGATCAGCCTTTACAGTGTCCGATCCCTGATTCATCTTTTCTCAATGTGAGATATTTTACTCTTTTGCTCTTATATTTGAGCTGAATGATTGAAGTGTTCTCTTTATAACATTTAGATGAGAAATAAAAAGAAAAGAAAGGGGTTTTTGTGGTTATGAGGCAAATATTTAAGGGGAATTTAATAGATATCACTTAATTCTTGTGTATTTAGATATCTAACACCTAAACTTTACTTTTTTGACATTTATACTACCTAAATCTTTCGTATAACATAAAAATACTGTAATTTTAAGTTTTAAGAAGTGAAATGCAACTTTTTATGCATAGGTAAGTTGAGATATATGTAAAAATTGTCATTTAGGTGTTGGATATGCAAATATATAGGAATTGAGTGGTATGTATGTAAGTCTTCCTATTTCACTAGCTTATGCGTGGAGTTTGTATACATCCGAACTTTGTGTACAACAAATTTGTAGAACTATCTGTGCAATGTGTACAAGTTGTACACAACGTCCGGATATATTAGGATTTCACACGTAATATTCTCTCCATTTCTTGATAGATATAGCCTTTAAGCTACCTCTTTGGCCTCTCCTAATGATGTTATCTTGGTTGATTTCATTTATTTGTTGTTCGATGTTATTAAGAAAACAAATAATTGATCGAGTGAGGATTATGAAAGTTCGTTAGTAATCTTTAGATCTCATTCCTTAAAGTAAATTTCTAAGGATCTTACATACCAATTCTTGGTTTGTATACATCATAGAAGGTGGTGCAATTTATTATTGGCTTAGTAACTATTATGAATTTAATGTGAACTTCTGAAATAGTTGTATCGGTCTTTACATGAAAAGGGTTGCCTTAAATGTCTATACGATTTTGTTCCAAATATTTTTGCTAGCTTTGAGGGTAGAAATTTTCATAAAGTCATATGGTTTTAAAGCACAATAAATCCAAGTGATTGCCTTAGCATTTAGTTTTCCCAAGGTTCAACAAATCACTTGCCAACTTCATCATTTCATCAAATTTAGTGTGAAATTTTTTATAATCAAACAGTCCATCATTGGATTAATGCGGCCTAATAAAAAATTGGGTTTCTTCTAATGAGCCACCAAAAGTTGTTTTTTTAATAATCTAATAGAGAAACTATTTTGAATTGTGTTTGAGGAGACAAAGGGCTAAATGGAACATATTTCTAGACTCAGGATTAAAATTGCACATCCTCAATAGAGTCGGGGAGGAGATTATGTCTTTGTTATTTTTCAACTTTCTTCAAACAATATAAGTCAAAAGTGTGTGTGAGTGTCAAGATGTGTAAAATCACTGCACAATTAAGACGTGAATCACACAAGTAGAGGAACACGCAAATAAGGTAAATTGGTGAAATGATGAATACGAAAATTGCACTTATGTAAAATCAAGGATAAGAGGATTTTTAGCCTGAAATAACTGATCAATAATGGAACAAGGATGTCCCCCACTATCTTGAATAAGTGAGAGAGCAGGAAGAACAATCCCCACAAAAAAAAATTGGAACTCAGCATTCTTGCAATGGTTAGCTCGGACGTTTATTTGTTTTGCTTTAGTTTGATTAAATCGCACTTGGATCTTTTTTTTTGTCATTCTCCTGACTTGGTTGGCCTTCAATCTTGGCTCAAATGGCTATTTGAGTAGGGACTAATAGACAGGATGTATTATTGTTCACTCCTCTCTATCTATCTCTCCCTCCTTTCTTACGCTCCATTCACGGACAAATTAGAGTTCATGTTTGGAGCCTGCTGTGGATTCAGCTAGTTTCCTTCATGATGATGTTTAAGCTAGTTTTTTATTTAGTTGTGTTATATAATAGTAAATTAAGGCCTCTATTTATGTATGAAAACTTAACTCTTATCTATCTATTCAGCAAGAAAAATATGAATTGAAGCAGCGGCGATTGGTGGATGAATTACTGAAGTTGAAAGANTGAATTGTGTGGTAGGTGTTGTGCTATATATGAAATTTAAAACGATTGATGAAAAAGTGAAAAAAAAAGAACGAGAAAATTCACATCAAAAGAACACACAAATTTACGTGGTTCGGCAAATTGCCTATATTCACGAAGTTGCAGAGGATTTTATTAATTGAGAAATTTACACCTTTTGATCACAATGATAATTACAAGATCTCTTACTTGCTCTCTCTCTTTACATCGAGATTCGCCCAAGAGCGAAAACACCGAAGAAGAAGAAATACGTACAAGAGAAAAAACATATTTCTCTTCTGCTTCAAGCCAACAAGAAGAAATCAAGAAGAGCATCTTCTTCCACCATCTTCTTCTTCCCTCCGCCAAGCACTCAAAAGCACAGCACCTTACGAAAACACCTTTTCTGTCTTCTGCTTCCCGTAAATCCCCTTTCCTATTTCACTAAAGAGAGATGGGAGATGGGTAGCTTTCTATTTCTCGAGAGATGAAGACGGGGAAGTAGGCGGGAGCAGTTTCTTCAGGAGCGGAAAAACCGAAGCCGTCACGACATTTCCTTTTTATTTTTATTTGTTTTTACCGGACTACACCATAACAGTAAGCATGTAAATACCACCTTTTTTTGTTGAATGTATTTGTAATATATTTTTTATTTTGTATATTTCTCATCTTCTTTCCAATACCAAGAATGTTCAAAGAGAGAATGAAATATATTCAGTTATATTGCTTAGCTCAAAATATATTAGCTACTTCTTTCAATAAAGTCATATGCTAATTAATTCCGATGATTTAGTTTTTGTATTTGCTCATTTATTGCTGCACAATATTAATAGGTCATGACTAAGGATATTCTAATATAATTTTCTGTCTAGGTTGGACCACAAATACAAAATTAGAAAATATTTATTTAAAATTCTTAGATATATAAACAACATAGGGATTACTTTCTGATTTTTTTTTTAAATAAATTAAAAGAGTAGCGTCAAAATTGTTTTTGAATATTTACATGAGATTATGAGTGTAAGCGAGTCGAGCAAGAACCATGGCTTTATAAAACTCTCCTTGTTTGTCCAACTGTGAGCTCGACTTCAAGTTTGGCTCTAATGGAGAGCTCATGGCAGTAGCAGCGAGCTTGTTAGTTCGAACTAAAAATTCAATTTTTCCATGAGGGAGAGGAGGAAGTGTATTGGTGGTCGGAGGGAGAGGAGGAAGTGTAGGGCAGCTTGCCAGAGAATGCATTGAAATGATTAGTGGTAGGTTAATAGAGCTGGCTCCCGAGCCAACGAGCTGAGATGAGTTTAAGCTTGAGATTGTTTAATAAATGAGCTCAAGTTTGAACTCGAGCTTGTGGCTCGATATACTCGGCTTGTGTGGTCATTAAGGGCCGGCTTGAGAGCTGGCGCAGCTCATTCACACATCATTTTAGTTTCAGAGTTTATATATCTGAAAAATAATTTTTAATTATTTTGAAATCTCAATTTAAAGTGAATGGATTATTTTGATACTTTTATAAACTCTTTTTCATACTAACTTATCTTAAAATGTAATGCACTTTTTAATAATTATTTTCTTTTCTTTTTCATATAATATCCTTTTTTTTAGTATTTATTTTTGAAAATACTAAACGGCCAAATTGAGAAGTGGGTCCCGCTTCATTCAAAATAATAGCCGTTGCCCCGCGTCATTTCAATGTTGCATTTAAAACCATAGCTTCCCAATTTCAAATTTTAGAGAGAGAGAGAGACCAATTTTACAGTAGAGATAACTGTAAATTCATATNAGCAAAGGTGCAATATAATCTTTTGAAAATTACATTTTTTATTATTAAAAGGTTGAAATCCATGCAATAAAATCAGTTGGACATGCTCTAAATTACTGTGGCATTATTTCCAACGGAAGAAAACCTTGATGGGAGGCCTAAACATAATCATAGAAACCAAGATATGGCATACGGGGAATATTGGGACCAATTGAATAATTATTTTAAGGTTTGTAGATAATAATTCTAGTATATTTACATATTATGATTGGTTTATGGGTTTTATAGCTAAACAGAATTTGCCTCGACGCTGACTTATTGATAGCTTTTGTTTTCTTAAAGATCGTAAGCAAGAGGGTATAATTTATCAAGAACCTTAATGGTGGTCTTACATAGATTTTTTAAATCTGAGATATAATATAAATGATCAAATTGCAATGGCAAAACCATATTTAAAATTTCTAAAACATTTATTTATTTGTTTATTCTAAAATCCCAGACAACGGTTTCTTTACAATCACCACACTTTAAGAGATCTGGTTCAAAAAACAACTTCTTACTAGAAAAATTTCTACAAAGCAACAATAAATAAGTCCCTCAAGCGTAATTGTGGTGACGGTCTTAAATGCAATGCAGACATAGAGCTGTCTCAAATAGACCCCTAATTTGGCTGATAAGAAGAATATAACGCCTAATAGTTTCATTAATCTTTTTCTATGAATTTATGTTCCACGAAATCTTATAAAGATCCTGATTCTGAGTTGTGTAAGCAGGCTATGGGGAACTTTCCTGGCTGATGTTGTGATTCAAAGTTTGGGTACAGACTATGCCAGGGTTCTGAGAGCAATATATGCATTTGCTCAGGTGTTGTGTACTTTTTCATTTAAGTACTTCAATAACGTATATTTATGACCCAATCTAATAATGCCATTTATATATTTCAGATTCGTCTTACAAGAACCTATGGGTGAAAGAGCAATGGAACTTGGATCTCTTCTGCAACTCTACCTTTCGCTTGGATTGCTTCCTGTTTTTGCTGGAAGAGATGAGCAGAAAGTTTAATATTATTTGTGGTTTTATTTCTGTGTTTTGCTAATGGTTTTTTAATTATATTTTTTATTTGTTTTACAGTTCGTTTGCATTTATTTTGGGGTTATGATGAGACATAATTTAACTGTTTTAAGGGGTAGTTGGTTGCATGTGTTAAAAGATATTATTGTAGCTTTAAACAGGTGCATTTAAATTTGTTTCACTATTAAGTGTTTGGTTGGANAGTGTCCGATCCCAGATTCATCTCTTCTGAATGTGAGATATTTTGCCCTTCTGCTCTTATATTTGAGCTGAATGATTGAAGTGTTCTCTTTAAAACATTTAGATAAGAAATAAGAAGAAAAGAAAGGGGTTTTTGTGGTTAAGAGGCAAATATTTAAGGGGAATTTATATAGCTATCACTTAATTCTTGTGTATTTAGATATCTAACACCTAAACTTTACTTTTTTACGTTTATACAATCCAAAATTTTCATATAACATAAAAAACACAGTAATTTTAAGTTTTAAGAAGTGAAATACACCTTTTTATGCATAGGTAAGTTGAGATATATGTAAAAATTGTCATTTAGGTGTTGGATATGCAAATATATACGAATTGAGTGGTATGTATGTAAGTCCCTTAGTTTCAGTAGTTTTTTGTGCCTATTGTTTATTTTTTCGAAAAAATATTACATGTGGAGTTTGTATACATTCGGACTTTGTGTACAACAAGTTTGTACAACTATCTGTGCAATGTGTACAGGTTGTACATAAAGTCCGGATACATCAGGATTTCGTATGTAATATTCTCTCCATTTCTTGATAGATATAGTCTTTATTTAAGCTACCTCTTTCGCCTCTCTTAATGATGTTATTTCTATTGATTTCATTTATTTGTTGTTCAATGTTATTAAGAAAACAAATAATTTGTCGAGTGAGGATTATGAAAGTTCCTTAGTAATCTTTAGATCTCATTCCTTAAAGTAAATTTTTAAGGATCCTACTCACTAATTCTTGGTTTGTATACATCAAAAGAAGGTAGTGCAACTTATTATTCTGTCTTAGTAACTACTATGAATTTAATGTGAACTTCTGAAATAGTTTTATCAGTTTTTATATGAAACGGGTTGCCTTAAATGTTTATACTAATTTTTTCCAAATATTTTTGCTAGGTTTGAGAGTAGAAATTTTCATAAAGTCATGGTTTTAAAGCACAATAAATCCTAGTGATTGCCTTAGCAGTTAGTTTTCCCAAGTTTCAACAAATCACTTGCCAACTTCATCATTTCATCAAATTTAGTGTGAAATTTTTTATAATCAAACAGTCCATCCTTGGATTAATTTGGCCTAATAACAAATTGGGTTTCTTCTAATGAGCCACCAAAAGTTGTTTTTTTGATAATCTAATAGAGAAACTATTTTGAATTGTGTTTGAGGAGACAAAGGGCTAAATCTAATAGAGAAACTATTTAAAATTTCACATTCTCATAGAGTTGGGGAGGAGATTATGTCTTTGTTATTTTTCAACTTTCTTCAAACAATATAAGTCAAAAGTTTGTGTGATTGTCAAGATGTGTAAAATCACTGCACAATTAAGACGTGAATCACATAAGTAGAGGAACATGCAAATAAGGTAAATTGGTAAATAAGGAATACGAAAATTGCACTTATGTAAATCAAGGATAAGAGGATTTTTAGTCTGAAATAATTGATCAATAATGGAACAAGGATGTCCCCCACTATCTTGAATAAGTGAGAGAAGAGGAAGAACAATCCCCACAAAAAAAATTGGAACTCAGCATTCTTGCAACGATTAGCTCGGACGTTTATCTGTTTTGCTTTAGTCTGATTAAATTGCACTTGGATCGTTTTTTTTCTGTCATTCTCTTGACTTGGTTGGCCTCCAATCTTGGCTCGAATGGCTACTTGAGTAGGGGCTAAAAGAGAAGATGTATTATGGTTCACTCCTCTCTATCTTTCTCTCCCTCCTTTCTTACGCTCCATTCACGGACAAATTAGAGTTCATGTTTGGAGTCTGCTGTGGATTCAGCTAGATTCTTTCATCATGATGTTTAAGCTAGTTTTTTATTTAGTTGTGTTATATAATAGTACATTAAGGCCTCTATTTATGTATGAAAATTCAAGTCTTGTCTATCTATTCAGCAAGAAAAATATGAATTGAAGCAGCGGCGATTGGTGGATGAATTACTGAAGTTGAAAGAACCTTCGGAAGAAGATGAAGAAAGCATCCTCCCACTCCAAGCAGATCCTAAGAGGCATCATAAAATTCATCAACATTCTTCCATCCAACCTCAGCCTCCTTTTTGGGGTTCTCACTACAACATATTTCAGGTTTTCCAACAATGTAAAGATTTTTCATCTTGAGTTTTTTTTTAGTATTATAAATTGATTATGTAAAACTTTTTATAAACATTGTTTTCTAGCCTATATGTGAGCTTTGTTTTTTGTATATCTTTTTTTTTTCTTTTATGGTTGTACCTAAAAGGGGCAATGTTTAAGCAATGTTGAAATTCTGTGTATATCTCGTCAACTTATAACGTCTAACTTCAAAATCATTTGTAAATATAGAGTAAAGTGCCAAAAATAGGGTTTTTTTAGCCTCAGGGTTTATAGAAGTGCCAAAATAGTCGTCAATTATTTTAAAATTAAGCTCTAATAATTTTCCATAAAGACTATTTCAGCCCCAATTTAAAATTGTCTGAGGACTACTTAGTTGAATATTATTAGAGCAGGGAACTCTATATCCTTCACAGAAATTTAAAACTTAGTGTGCATGAAGACAAAAATTTAAACTTCTCAATCACTCATATATAGATCCAAAAACTGATTCATACCTTTCTCTTAGATCTACAGGCACAATATGCCATTTTATACAAGACACGATAGTTATTAATACAATAGATTCTCATCTCACTCACTAGACTAAATGCTCTGAAATTAATCCATAAACTATATAGAGAGCTAAGTTACAGCATTCCCTCAAACAACTACAATAGCATGAGAACAAAAATTTTAACTTCTCAATCACTCATATAGATCCAAAAACTGATTCATACCTTTATCTTAGATCTACAGGCAAAACACAATAGTCATTAATACAATAGATTCTCATCTCACTCACTAAACTAAAGGCTCTGAAATTAATCCATAAACTATATAGAGAGCTAAGTTACAGTATCCCCTTAAAAACTACAATAGCATGAAAAAAAAGGATAATTACAAACACATATTTATATATATGGTACTCAAAACTTACATATCTACAAAAATTAACATCCATTTCATTTTGTTCATCTATTGAACCCATACATTTATGTGTCACAATCAAATCTTAATGAATTTGATGCAGTAAAAGATATGGGCTGAGATTTTATAGTAAATCTCAATATTTAGGTGACAATTTAACAAAAAAAAAGACGCTACTAGTTTTCTAACTAGTAATGTTTGGAGTGTTGTGCATGTAATTATCTAAAATAAAAAAAATAATAAAGAAACACTAGGATTGTTTGGGATCAAATTTTTTTATTTATGTTTTTGCCTTTTTTTTTTTTAATAAAAATATGTTTGTTTAATATATTTTTAACATGTTTTTATTTTAAGTTTTTGAAAACAAATAAACATGTTTTAAAAAAAAAAAATTATTGTTTTGATTGTTCTAAAAAACAATCATATATCTTAATCAAACATATCAAATATGTTTTGTTTTAACATACACAATACAAAATAAAAACAAAAAATAAAAGTAACCTTAACAGCACACTTGTATTTTTGTTTCGTTTATGTTTTGATTTCAAACAAAATATGTTTGGTATGTTTGATAAAGACATGATTAATTTTATCGAAACATGTTTATTTGTTTTTGAAAACAAAAAATAAAAACATGTTAGAAACACATTACACAAACATATTTTTAAAAATAAAGGAAAAAATAAATAAAATATAAAATGGAACCCAAACAAGTCTTAAGCTGCTCTGCAGAAGATATACAAAGCCAATTGAAGTTCTGTANCTCTCTCTACTTCGTCTTTCGAATTTCAGTATTTTATAAAATTATTTTTTCCCCGATTTGATCGCCTCCTTCAAGCTTATAAAGGGTTTTAGAAATTTGAGATAATCTCTTAGATTTTTGTTTCAGGAAAAGAATGGAAAGTGTGATGCGAGGGAAGAGGAGAGTGAATGGATAGAATTTGATGCTGAGTTCAAACCCATGGAGCATCCATTGGAGCCCTTGGAAGAAGATCAGCCTTTACCGTGTCCGATCCCTGATTCATCTTTTCTCAATGTGAGATATTTTACCCTTTTGCTCTTATATGCTGAACGATTGAAGTGTGCTGTTTATAACATTTAGATGAGAAATAAAAAGAAAAGAAAGGGGTTTTTGTGGTTATGAGGCAAATATTTAAGGAGAATTTAATAGCTATCACTTAATTCTTGTGTATTTAGATATCTAACACCTAAACTTTACTTTTTTTACATGTATACGATGTAAATCTTTCGTATAATATAAAAAATACTGTAATTTTAAGTTTTAAGAAGTGATATGCACCTTTTTATGCATAGGTAAGTTGAGATATATGTAAAAATTGTCATTTAGGTGTTGGATATGCAAATATATAGGAATGGAGTGGTATGTATGTAAGTCTTCCAATTTCACTAGCTTATGCGTGGAGTTTGTATACATCCGGACTTTGTGTACAACAAATTTGTAGAACTATCTGTGCAATGTGTACAAGTTGTACACAACGTTCGGATACATCAGGATTTCACATTTAATATTCTCTCCATTTCTTGATAGATATAGTCTTTAAGCTACCTCTTTGGCCTCTCCTAATGATGTTATCTTTGTTGATTTCATTTATTTGTTGTTCGATGTTATTAAGAAAACAAATAATTGATCGAGAAAGTTCGTTAGTAATCTTTAGATCTCATTCCTTAAAGTAAATTTCTAAGGATCTTACATACCAATTCTTGGTTTGTATACATCATAGAAGGTGGTGCAATTTATTATTGTCTTAGTAACTATTATGAATTTAATGTGAACTTCTGAAATAGTTGTATCGGTAATGTCTATAAGATTTTGTTCCAAATATTTTTGCTAGGTTTGAGAGTAAAAATTTTCATCAAGTCATATGGTTTTAAAGCACAATAAATCCAAGTGATTGCTTTAGCATTTAGTTTTCCCAAGGTTCAACAAATCACTTGCCAACTTCATCATTTCTTCAAATTTAGTGTGAAATTTTTTATAATCAAACAGTCCATCATTGGATTAATGTGGCCTAATAACAAATTGGGTTTCTTCTAATGAGCCACCAAAAGTTGTTTTTTGATAATCTAATAAAGAAATTATTTTGAATTGTGTTTGAGGAGACAAAGGGCTAAATGGAACATCTTTCTAGACTCAGGATTAAAATTGCATATTCTCAATAGAGTCGGGGAGGAGATTATGTCTTTGTTATTTTTCAACTTTCTTCAAACAATATAAGTCAAAAGTGTGTGTGAGTGTCAAGATGTGTAAAATCACTGCACAATTAAGACGTGAATCACACAAGTAGAGGAACATGCAAATAAGGTAAATTGGTAAATAAGGAATACAAAAATTGCACTTATGTAAAATCAAGGATAAGAGGATTTTTAGCCTGAAATAATTGATCAATAATGGAACAAGGATGTCCCCCACTATCTTGAATAAGTGAGAGAGGAGGAAGAACAATCCCCACAAAAAAATTTGGAACTCAGCATTCTTGCAATAGTTAGCTCGGACATTTATTTGTTTTGCTTTAGTTTTGATTAAATCGCACTTGGATCTTTTATTTTTGTCATTCTCCTGACTTGATTGGCCTTCAATCTTGGCTCGAATGGCTATTTGAGTAGGGGCTAATAGACAAGATGTATTATTTTTCACTCCTCTCTATCTATCTCTCCCTCCTTTCTTATGCTCCATTCACGGACAAATTAGAGTTCATGTTTGGAGCCTGCTGTGGATTCAGCTAGATTCCTTCATCATGATGTTTAAGTTAGTTTTTTATTTAGTTGTGTTATATAATAGTAAATTAAAGCCTCTATTTATGTATGAAAACTTAACTCTCGTCTATCTATTCAGCAAGAAAAATATGAATTGAAGCAGCGGCGATTGGTGGATGAATTACTTAAGTCGAAAGAACCTTCGGAAGAAGATGAAGAAAGCATCCTCCCACTCCAAGCAGATCCTAAGAGGCATCATAAAATTCATCAGCATTCTTCCATCCAACCTCAGCCTCCCTTTTGGGGTTCTTACTACAACATATTTCAGGTTTTCCAGCAATGTAAAGATTTTTCATCTTGATTTTTTTTTTAGTATTATAAAGTGATTATGTGAAACTTTTTATAAACATTATTTTCTAGTCTATATGTGAGCTTTCTTTTTTGTATATCTTTTTTTTTCTTTTATGGCTGTACCTAAAAGGTGCAATGTTTGAGCAATGTTTGAGCAATGTGCTTTGGTTCAACAAGTTAAGCAAATGTGCCAAATTTTCTGTGTATGTCTCGTCAACTTATATGATTGTTTTTTAGTCTCAGGGTTTATAAAAGTGCCAAAATAGTCGTCAATTATTTTAAAATTCAGCTATAATAATTCTCCATAAAAACTATTTCAGCCCCAATTTAAAATAGTCTGAGGACTACTTCGTTGAATATTATTAGAGCAAGGAACTATATATCCTTCACATAAATTTAAAACTTAGTGCGCATGAAAACAAAAATTTAAACTTCTCAATCACTTATATAGATCCAAAAACTGATTCATACCTTTCTCTTAGATCTACAGGCACAATATGTCATTTATACAAGACACAATAGTCATTAATACAATAGATTCTCATCCCACTCACTAGACTAAATGCTCTGAAATTAATCCATAAACTATATAGAGAGCTAAGTTACAACATTCCCTAAAAAAACTACAATAGCATGAAAACAAAAATTTAAACTTCTCAATCACCATATAGATCCAAAAACTGATTCATACCTTTATCTTAGATCTACAAACACAATATTTTTATACAAGACACAATAGTCATTAATACAATAGATTCTCATCTCACTCACTGCACTAAATGCTCTGAAATTAATCCATAAACTATATAGAGAGCTAAGTAACAGTATCCCCTTAAAAAACTACAATAGCATGAAAAAAAAAAGCATAATTACAAACACATATTTATACATATGGTACTCAAAACTTACATATCTACAAAAATTAACATCCATTTCATTTTGTTCATCTATTGAATCCATACATTTATGTGTCACAATCAAATCATAATGAATTTGATGAAGTAAAAGATATGGGCTGAGATTTTATAGTAAATCTCAATATTTAGGTGACAATTTAACAAAAAAAAAAGATGCTACTAGTTTTTTAAATAGTAATGTTTGGACTATTGTGCATGTAATTATCTAAAATAAAAATAATAATAAAGAAACACTAGGATTGTTTGGGATCAATTTTTTTATTTATGTTTTTGCCTTTTCTTTATAAAAATATGTTTGTTTAATATGTTTTTAACATGTTTTTATTTTTTGTTTTTGAAAACAAATAAACATGCTTTTAAAAAAATTTTATTGTTTTGATTGTTCTAAAAAACAATCATAGATCTTAATCAAACATATCAAATATGTTTTGTTTTAACATACACAATGCAAAATAAAAACAAAAAATAAAAGTAACCTTAACAGCACACTTGT
Source organism: Phalaenopsis hybrid cultivar (assembly GCA_002079205.1). Classification (NCBI taxonomy): domain Eukaryota; kingdom Viridiplantae; phylum Streptophyta; class Magnoliopsida; order Asparagales; family Orchidaceae; genus Phalaenopsis; species Phalaenopsis hybrid cultivar. The sequence goes on from JXCR01016070.1 coordinate 117,809, forward strand.
ATTTTTTTGTTTCGTTTATGTTTTGATTTCAAACAAAATAAGTTTGGTATGTTTGATAAAGACATGATTAATTTTCTCGAAACATGTTTATTTGTTTTTGAAAACAAAAAATAAAAACATGTTACAAACACATTATACAAACATATTTTTAAAAATAAAGGAAAAAATAAATACAATATAAAATGGAACCCAAACAAGTCTTAAGCTGCTCTGCAGAAGATATACAAAGCCAATTGAAGTTCTGTACTTTGAGGAGAGCTGCTGCAACGGCTATATGTGTAAAGCTGCCAACAATCAAATCCTAAATGAAGAAATACAAAATTCAAAAAGAATACTAGAACTTGAACTAAAATAAAATTAATAAATAAATAAATACTTGAACTGCAGGCATTTACCAGTGGCATATACAAACAATGTTCTAAGAAAGAGTTAATCCATTCAAATCTTACTTTGCATTACATGGAGTAAATCTATGATTTGAATGCTTAACCTTCATATCATAAAAAATCATAATCTAAACAATTTTAAGAGGTAATATATTTTGATTTTTATATTTATAACACTCAAATATTTCATATTACATAAAAAAAATATCACTATTATTAACAACAAAATACATCTTTTCATGTATACGTAAAATTTTATAAATGTAAAAATTCAAAGTTTAAGTGTCAGATATATAAATACATAGGAACTGTGAGGCATGCATGTAAAGTCTTTTTGGCTATCAAAGACAGCTAATGTTCCACTGGTAGATTCGACAACCCGAACTCTAGAGTTATCGGCATCCTTAATTTGNACATATACAAACAATGTTCTAAGAAAGAGTTAATCCATTCAAATCTTACTTTGCATTACATGGAATCTATCTATGATTTGAATGCTTAATCTTCATATCATAAAAAATTATAATCTAAACAATTTTAAGAGGTAATATATTTTGATTTTTATATTTATAACACTCAAATATTTCATATTACATAAAAAAAATATCACTATTATTAACAACAAAATACATCTTTTCATGTATAGGTAAAATTTTATAAATGTAAAAATTCGAAGTTTAAGTGTCAGATATATAAATACATAGGAACTGTGAGGTATGCATGTAAAGTCTTTTTGGCTATCAAAGACAGCTAATGTTCCACCGGTAGATTCGACAACTCGAACTCTAGAGTTATCAGCATCCTTAATTTGTCATTTACCCTTCTCAATTTGAGTTTCCTTTGATCTTCCCCACCCAACTACTGGAATTACAGACATTGTCAAATTGCCGATTATCACAATTAAAGATATGATCTTTAAATCTCCTGTCTCCTCATTTAGCATATTCCTACATTATGATCTATATTTGTTAAGTATTAAACACATGCTCTCCTTTTAAGATCATATTCATTCCAAAAGCTGTCTCCTAAAAACCTTTGATCTTCAGATATTACGCTTTTGAGCTTATCTTATGCTCATTTTCGAAATTTATCAGTTCAAGCCAAGCGTTCTAATTCATTTTGCATTAGTCGTCTTCAACGTCTTTTAAGGATTTGCACAAACTATATCCTCCATTACCACAACAGCATTGTGTGAGAATATCCTAACAAAAATTTAGTCTGGACTATTTTTGAAATTCTTAGGCTTACTTTGAAATGAATGTATTACAAGAGCTGATATGATTACACTTATCTCAAAATAAATCTAAGAATATTGAAGGGAAAGGTAATTTACATAATTTTTATGTATTTGCTTATCTAACACCCAAAATTTGATATTTACACTTATAACACTTTGATGACAAAAACGCATGTACTTTTAAAAAGTTATTAATAGCGATATTCTTCGTGTGATGTTGAAAATTTGAGTGCTTTGCATGTAAATATGAAAGTTTTAAGTGTTAGATATGTAAATGCATAAGAATTATACAGTACATAAATGCCCCGATATTAAAATACATGCTACTCAATCAAGATATAATGACACAAATTTTCTCCGCAAATGTGTTAATCAAAACTACATCTGATTTTGACAAAAAACTTTATTGAAGACTAACACATAAAACTTCATCAGCTCCAAATGCTGAACAACAGAAAGCAAGTTTCACTTCTTTAGTAACATTATAATTTCAACACAGGAGCTAATTTTGATAAACTAATCTCTTTAACAATTACCCAGATCTCAAGGAAAAGATTTTTGAAATCAAAATGATTAAGATTAATTAAAACAATCTAATCCAGTATTGAAGATCAACAAGGAGAGCCAATCGACCACTGCTTCAGGCCTCATTAGCCCCAAGCCAATGTTTGCATTTAATTGAGTTCAACTAGACTGAATAATATTATTCTGCTTAACAGTTTTCTTAGATAGCAGCCTCTTATAGAAAGTTAGATTATAATGAAAAAATAAGCCTGAAATAGAACTAAAAAAAAATATAACAAAGCAGATTAGAACTGAAATAGAACTCTCATCCATCACAATAGTTCTTTTTGGCCTAACGGTCAAACTATTTTGTCATATTAGCATAATTTCTCAGGAGGCCACGCATTCCAGGAGCACTCCTGCACGAGCATGCTTAATTTTAGAATCTCTAGTGAAATTTCAATTGTTAAACCAAAAGTTGTCTCAATGATTAAGAGTTCAACTTCATTATGCTTAAAGGATTTCAAAATCTCCCTCAATTAAGTAACTGACATTCTCATCACTCATCAATTTTCTTAACCTATAATTATCCATTAGGCAAATATTCCCATCATCCGACTGATGTAATGTTTTGATATCATTTTGAACAATGTTAAATCTCACTCATTGAGATATTGTCCGTTTGGGCCTAGTGGCCTCACTATTTTAACTTCCCCAAGAGATTACCCATTCTAAAAGTGTTACCACACAAGCACACTTAACATCAGAGTTTTTAGTGAAATTCCAATCGTTATACCAAAAGGCAACCAAATAATTAAAGTTCAGCTTTATTCTGCTTAGAGGGTTTCACAATCTCCCTAACTTAAGTAATCGATGTTCTTGTCAGTTTTCTTAACTCATAATCATGCAGCAGGGAGATATTCCTATCGTCAAGCTACCTTAACATTCTGATATCATTTGGTGTATCCCAGGAGGTCACTCATCTCAGGAGTGCTCCCGCACAGCACACCTAATTATAAAGCTTCCGATGAAATTTTAATCGTTAGGCCAAAAGACGTCTCAATGGCTCAGGTTTCTCGGGATGTCGCTCATCCTAGGAGTGCTCCTGCATTGCATGAGCGTACATAACTTTAGAGTTTCCCATAAAATTTCAATCGGTACAACAAAAGACATCGTAATGATTATGGGTTCAACTTCATTCTAGTGAAGGCGTTTCACAAGAAGAACCAAATGGCATTCCTTAAAATTCCAAAACCAACAAAAACAGATCTTCTTCAGCACCTTCATTCTTGAAACGAATTAACCAAACGGAACAACAAATGTTACCTGAAACCCACATCTCCAGTTCACGGCCTTCCGGAAGATGGAAATCAATGTGCTAAGAGAGATAACTCTCCCTTCTCCGAAACCTTAGATCTCCCAATCTGGACAACCATTTCGATGCTGCTGATTCGTATGACCATAACCGCGATAGATATCAGATCCCGCAGAAGGAGAAGAAAGGGGCGAGTCCGCTGCCGCGACATTGCGTGGACTAAAAGCTAGGGTTTCGAATTCCTTTCTTCTGGAATTCTAAGAAGAGGAACGGTTGCAGGTGCCTTGGATGNCTCATTTTCGAAATTTATCAGTTCAAGCCAAGCGTTCTAATTCATTTTGCATAAGTCGCTTTTAATGTCTTCAACATCTTTTAAGGATTTGCACAAACTATATCCTCCATTACCACAACAGCATTGTGTGAGAATATCCTAACAAAAATTTAGTCTGGACTATTTTTGCAATTCTTAGGCTTGCTTTGAAATGAATGTAATACAAGAGCTGATATGATTACACTTATCTCAAAATAAATCTAAGAATATTGAAGGGAAGGGAAATTTACATAATTTTTATGTATTTGCATATCTAACACCCAAAATTTGATATTTACACTTATAACACTTTGACGACAAAAACGTATGCATGTACTTTTAAAAAGTTATTAATCGCGATATTCTTCGTGTGATGTTGAAGATTTGAGTCCTTTGCATGTAAATATGAAAGTTTTAAGTGTTAGATATGTAAATGCATAAGAACTATACAGTACATAAATGCTCCGATATTAAAATACATACTACTCAATCAAGATATCATGACACAAATTTTCTCCGCAAATGTGCTAATCAAACCTACATCTGATTTTGACAAAAAACTTTGTTGAAGACTAACACATAAAACTTCATCAGCTCCAAATGCTGAACAACAGAAAGCAAGTTTCACTTCTTTAGTAACATTATAATTTCAACACAGGAGCTAATTTTGATAAACTAATCTCTTTAACATTTACCCAGATGTTAAGGAAAAAATTTTTGAAATCAAAATGATTGAGATTAATTAAAACAATCTAATCCAGCATTGAAGATCAACAAGGAGAAGTACATAAATATAGAAGTATAAGCCAATCGACCACTGCTTCAGGCCTCATTAGCCCCAAGCCAATGTTTGCAGTTAATTGAGTTCAACTAGACTGAATAATATTATTATGCTTAACAGTTTTCTTAGATAGCAGCCTCTTATAGAAACTTAGATTATAATGAAAAAATAAGCCTGAAATAGAACTAAAAAAAAATATAACAAAGCAGATTAGAACTGAAATAGAACTCTCATCCATCACATTAGTTCTTTTTGGCCTAACGGTCAAACTATTTTTTCATATTAGCGTAATTTCTCAGGAGGTCACGCATTCCAGGAGCACTCCTGCACGAGCATGCTTAATTTTAGAATCTCTAGTGAAATTTCAATTGTTAAACCAAAAGTTGTCTCAATGATTAAGAGTTCAACTTCATTCTGTTTAAAGAATTTCACAATCTCCCTCAATTAAGTAACTGATATTCTTATCACTCATCAGTTTTCTTAATCCATAATCATCCATTAGGCAAATATTGCCATCATCCGACTGATGTAATGTTTTGATATCATTTTGAACAGCGTTAAATCTCACTCATTGAGTTATTGTCCGTTTGGGCCTAGTGGCCTCGCTATTTTAACTTCCCCAAGAGATTACCCATTCTAAAAGTGTTATCGCACAAGCACACTTAACATCAGAGTTTTTAGTGAAATTCCAATCGTTACACCGAAAGGCGACCAAATAATTAAAGTTCAGCTTTATTCTGCTTAGAGGGTTTCACAATCTGCCTAACTTAAGTAATCGATGTTCTTGTCAGTTTTCTTAATTCATAATCATGCAACAGAGAGATATTTCTATCATCAAGCTACCTTAATATTCTGATATCATTTGGTGCATCCCAGGAGGTCACTCATCTCAGGAGTGCTCCCGCACGAGCATGCCTAACTATAAAGCTTCCGATGAAATTTTAACCGTTACGCCAAAAGACGTCTCAATGGCTCAGGTTTCTCGGGATGTCACTCATCCTAGGAGTGCTCATGCATTGCATGAGTGTACATAACTTTAGAGTTTCCCATAAAATTTCAATCGGTACAACAAAAGACGTTGTAATGATTAAGGGTTCAACTTCATTCTAGTGAAGGCGTTTCACAAGAAGAACCAAATGGCATTCCTTAAAATTCCAAAACCAACAAAAACAGATCTTCTTCAGCACCTTCATTCTTGAAACGAATTAACCAAACGGAACAACAAATGTTACCTGAAACCCACATCTCCAGTTCATGGCCTTCCGGAAGATGGAAATCAATGTGCTAAGAGAGATAAATCCCCCTTCTCTGAAACCTTAGATCTCCCAATCTGGACAACCATTTCGATGCTGCTGATTCATATGACCATAACCGCGATAGGCATCAGATCCCGCAGAAGGAGAAGAAAGGGGCGAGTCCGCTGCCGCGATATTGCGTGGTCTAAAAGCTAGGGTTTCGAATTCCTTTCTTCTGGAATTCTAAGAAGAGGAACGGTTGCAGGTGCCTTGGATGGTAATGATGACGACCAGAACGAAGAAGAGGAGAATGATTCCTACTATCACACTGAAGGTGATGACATCCATCTCCCCAATTCTGCTCCTTTTTTATCAGAACTTGTGAAAATTGGCTTTCTTTTGGCTGTGAAAAAGGTGGAATTTGAGTTGGGGCTCCGATCGGGGGGTGGTGCTTTCCCCTTCTTCTCCGGCGAGGGAGTTCAGGTTTCAGGGTACTTCTTCAAGCAAGGAACCAACGCAGTCACTGAGCATGTCCGGTTAATTATTACAAAAATGACATCCAACGAACCACCGACATGATCAGATGGAGGACCATTACGCTTAAATTGAAAAGCAAATTTACTATTAAATTCCTGCATTAATTGTTTTAAGGGCTATTTCATTTTTTTCCTGTAGTGCCAAAAAGGTCTCTAGATAGATAAAAACGCTTTTTTTTTAGATTTCTCTGTCCGGTATCCGGAATTTTTTAATTATACCATTCTCTTTATTTCTCTCCCTCTTTTGAGAAAAAATATTGATACAGTATTCGATCTACAACGTAGATCACGGTGATCTATGATAAGATTATATTTTGGTGGACCTCATTATAATTTTTTTATTTTTTTTTATTTTTTTATTTACAAAAAAATTGATTGCATCCTCCATATATTTTGGTAGGCCTCATTTTAAATTTTTTTTATTTTTTTATTTTTTTATTTACAAAAAAAATAATTGCATCCTCAATATAAATCATCGTGATCTACGGTGTAAATCAGACACCGCATGCATCTCTACATGCAGTATCTGTATGCAATAATTTTTTTTTCTCTTTTAGCTCTAACTCTCGAGACGTGTATTTAGAAGTGTATTTATGAAAGTCAAACTAAAATTCACATCATATATAATTGAAAAGTATTTTTAAAAAAATTTCAATTCACTAATTTAAAACGTGTCCAACACACATGTTTCTTTTTTATTTTAATAATGATTAAATCGATACATCAACGATGTGTCCGACACGTGTATGAGCTAAGAATATATATATATATATATATATATATATATATATAGTTTTACGTGAAAGTTAACAAACAAATGCACCTTAATTGCAAGGAGTGGTTCAGTCTCCTTAATTTATTTGGAAAGTTGAAGATAATGATAATTTGATCAAATTTTGATTAGGGCCGTTAATTAAAATTATTGAATTCAATTAATAAAAATATAATATAATTAGTTTATTATCAAAGCCAATTTATTGCCATTAAAATCATATACCTTGACCAAAAAATTATGCAAAATACTCTGAGTCAATATTTTTCTTAATTAAGTATCCTTGCATATACTAGATTTTTAAATATGATAGTTTTTAAAATAAAGTTATGCTTCTCTATGTAGTCATTGACAGGTTGTTAGTAGGAGAAAAATTTGTGTANCATCTCAAAGCCAATTTAGTGCCATTAAAATCATATAACTTGACCAAAAAATTATGCAAAATTCTCTGAGTCAATATTTTTCTTAATTAAGTATCCTTGCATATACTAGATTTTTAAATATGGTAGTTTTTAAAATAAAGTTATGCTTCTCTATGTAGTCATTGACAGGTTGTTAGTAGGAGAAAAAATTGTGTGCGTAAGATGTACGCAGCATTGCATACATCAGATAGGTTACAGGGAGAGTAATTGGGGTTATATCGGCGTTATAATACCTCCTGTAACTTCACTGTAACCTACCCGTAACTTACAAATATATGAAAACAGAAGCTCAGAACTTACTAGTTACAGGTAGTTCACAGGGAGATTACAGGGGGTATAACACAGATATAACCCCTAATACTTCATTGTAACCTACCGGACGTATGCAGCGCTGTGTACTTCTTACGTATGCAAATTTTTCTTTGTTANGTATAACACAGATATAAGCCCCAATACTTCATTGTAACCTACCGGACGTATGCAGCGCTGTGTACTTCTTACGTATGCAAATTTTTCTTTGTTANTATAACACAGATATAACCCCCAATACCTCATTGTAACCTACCAGACGTATGCAGCGCTGTGTACTTCTTACGTATGCAAATTTTTCTTTGTTAGTAGGGGCGACTTATAGCTCCATTTAAGAAAACTATCTTCTTAAACTGTTTTTTTTTATAGAATTTAATTACAAATGCACACACATCATATATGTATGACATTGAATCTATATATGTGTGTGTGTGTGTGTGTGTGTGTGTGTGTGTGTGTGTGTGTCAAATATATTGGATTGAATGTCTCTTTGATAACCTAAATTCTCAATTAATATGTTCAGTTTGAAAGAAAGGGAAAAGGAGGGGGAAACAGTCACGTTTGCACTTAATAGAGAAAAGAAAATATTGTTAGAAACGGTGAAGCCCGGTCCACTATGTTTGGGCGATTACTTTGCTTTGGAGAGTCACACCTCTTCACAAATAATCACTCATGTCTTCCTCTATTGTGAAGTGAAACATCTCTTCGCTCCATCGTGTTCGTGTTAAAAGCTTCGGATGGCTCTCCTTTGGTTTAGTAGTCACGCTTTGTGTTTTTCTTCGGTTTCCTCGGGGCTGAGGAAGAGAAGTGCAAGGAGCAGTTCCTTGCGGCAAAAGAAAGAAGAAGGAAGAAGAAGAAGATTGTTCTCCCTAGACTTCTTTTTGGTGGTTTGTGGCAGAAGAGAAATTGGGTTTATTTCTCTTGTAAGTTTGTCTTCTTCAGTGTATCTCGGTGTGGTGTTTTCTTCGGTGTATCTCGGTATAGAGAGAGAAGAACAGAAAGAGAAGAAGAGAGAGAGCAACGAAGAGTGAGAGATTCCTCTTGTAAGTCGAGGTGATCGACTAGTGTAAATTCCTCAAGTAGTAAAATCCTTTGCAACTTCGTGGACGTAAGCAATTTGCCGAACCACGTAAATCTGTGTGTTCCGTTGTGGTCTTACTGTTTTATGGTGTGAATTTTTCTCTTTCTATTTTTTCGCTTCGTCGATCGTTCTTCTGCTTGATTTATATATATACCACATCAACTGGTATATCTAGGTCTCGCAACAACAACTGGTATCAGAGCGTGGTTTCGGATCTGAGGAAGAATGATGGCTGCAGAGGAAGTGAAGGTTTTAGAGATCGAGAAGTTTGATGGCATGGATTTTGGTTATTGGGGAATGCAGATAAAAGATTATCTTTATGGGAAGAAACTTCATCTTCCGTTATTGGGGAAAAGACCTGAAAGGATGGATGAAGCTGAATGAAATTTATTGGATCGACGAGTTCTGGGGGTTACTCGATTGACCCTATCGATGTTTGTTACACACATCGTCATCAAAGAAAGGATGACTGCGGATCTCATGGCAGCCTTATCAGGTATGTATGAAAAGTCATCGGCGAATAACAATGTGCACTTGATGAAGAGGTTATTCAATATGAAGATGGCGGAAGATAGTTGAGAAGTCATGAGGAAAGCAGTTAACAGTTCTGCAGGTAAATCTAAACTGAAATACGATGATATTCGTGATTTGATTTTGGTTGAGGAAGTTCACAGGAAAGATTTTGGAGAGGTCTCAGGTTCGAGTTCGACATTGAATATTGATTCAGAGAGAGGTGACATGACAGGAACTCAAGTATATGGAGATCAAAATCAAAGTTTAGTAAGTAAACAACCTGTTGGAATTGTGGCAAGGCTAGCCACATAAATAAGAACTGCAGGAATCCTAAGAATAAGGAGAATAATAGCGCAAATGTGATATCTGAAGAATCACAGGATGCACTATTGTTGGCAGTTCATAGTTCTGTTGAAGCTTGATATTGGATTCAGGGGCTTTAAATGTGATAGGAAATCTACCAGAGGCCACAATGCATGACAGTGATGGAAGTGAAGAGGAAAGTGAGTCCAGGGCACCCATTCATATTGTTCCACAGACAGATGTTGAAGAACCACAGAGCTATAAAGAAATTTTACATGATGAAAGTTCGAGCAAGTGGGAGCTAGTAGAACTTTCACCAGGGAAGAAGACATTGCACAACATGTGGGTGTATCCGGTGAAGACTGAGCGTGATGTCAGTAAGAGGTACAATGATAGACTTGTTGAAAAAGGCTTTCAGCAGAGGCAGGATGTTGACCATGCAATGGGAGTTGTAAGAACAGACAAGAGTGACCTAGGAAATAGCTTGGAGGTGCAAAGCTATGTGGAGTCTGTTGATACGTTAACTGAGGTTGTTACCCTTGAGAAACTAAAGTTGTGCACAACTTCAGTTGGTCTTCTGGAGTGAAGACAGAGGCTTTGAGTTGCAGAGTGGAGGATACATGTTGAAGAAAAAGGCGACACCGCTATTGGAGGATATCTGTTTGAGGAAGGAGATGTTGCAGCATGTGTATCGGTCTCCAAGTGGGAGAATTGTTAGAAACGGTGGAGCCCGGTCCACTATGCTTGGGTGGTTACTTTCTTTTGGAGAGCCACACCTCTTCACAAATAACCACTCTTGTTTTTCTCTTTTTTGAAGTGAAGCATTTCTTCGCTCCCTCCTGTTCTTGAAAAAAGCTTTGGATGGCTCTCCTTCGGTTTAGTAGTCATGCTTTGAGTTAAGGAGGAGCAGTTCCTTGCGGTAGAAGGAAGAAAAAGAAAGAAAAAGAAGATTGTTCTCCCTAAGCTTCTTCTTGGTGGCTTGTGATAGAAGAGAAATTGGGTTTATTTCTCTTATAAATTTGTCTTCTTCGGTGTATCTCGGTGTAGAGTTTTCTTCGGTGAAGAAAAGAGAGAGAAGAAGAGAGAGAGCAACGAAGAGTGAGAGATTCCTCTTGTAAGTCGAGGTGATCGACTGGTGTAAATTCCTAAAGTAGTAAAATCCTCTGCAACTCCGTGGACATAAGTAATTTGCCGAACCAGGTAAATCTGTGTGTTTCGATGTGGTGTTACTATTTTATGGTGTAAATTTTTTTCGTTCTATTTTTTCGCATCTTGATTGTTCTCCAGTTTGATTTATATATATACCACATCAATTGGTATATCTAGATCTCGCAACAACAACAAATATTGCATACATTCATGTGTTTGCTACAGATGATTATTTATAGTGATAGCAAGTTAAGCCTAAAGTAATATAGATTAAGGATTTTACTAGGTTTTACTAATGACTCCCCAAACTAATAATATCTTATGGTGATATTGAGTTGGAAGTGTCTTGGTAAGTATATCAGCAAACTGTGTATCTAATAACACATACTGAAGTGTAATTTCATTGGACTGGATACAACTCCTAATGAAATGATAGCCAATCTCAATATGCTTCATGCGAGCATGGAAAACAGGGTTTTGAGCAATGGCCATAGCAAATAGGCTGTCACAATAAATTACTGTTAGAACTGAATTGAAAATTTGAAAATCATTGAAAAGTCTTCGAAGCCATATAACGTCTTGGACTGCAGAAGATAGGGCTCGATATTCAGCTTCAGTTGACGATCTAGCACCCGTTGTTTGCTTTTTCACATTCCATGATAGAAGGTTAGGACCAATGAAGGCGCCATATCTTGTAAAAGATCGGCGATCAGTGGTATCACTGGCCCAGCTGGCTTCAACATGGGTACGAAGAGTAACATTTATTTCAAATTTTTTATATTTATAAAACTAATGCCTAACCACATAATTCAATTTATAATGCAGTCAGAACCAGATCCAGATGAGCAAAACAAAACTATCTTAAGGAAATGCTTGTATTTGGTTACAGCTGCATAAATTAATGCCGGGAAAATAGACTCTTGCATTAGAGTCGCATGCATGGACAAATATCTCAATTTTAATTTACAATTCTATCCTCAATCACGCACGCAGACATTCACACATTATTCTTCTCATAATACAGTAATTTAATCAAGCTTCAAAACGGCCATCGAATACAACAAATTCGTCTGACGAGAAGAAGCTCCTGATCAGCGAGCTGAAATTGGTCGAACACGCCGGCGGCGGCGGCGGTGGCGGCTCCGCCACCTCAACGGCGAAGATTGCCCTCACCGGCCGGTGATCGGAGAGTCTCAATTCACATCTCTCGTATTGGCTTTGCTTCAGACCCTTCCCGTACCATAGAATTCTATCACACCTTTACANGTTAATTAAGCTTCAAAACGGCCATCGAATACAACAAATTCGTCTGACGAGAAGAAGCTTCTGATCAGCGAGCTGAAATTGGTGGAACACGCCGGCGGCGGCGGTGGTGGCGGCGCCGCCACCTCAACGGCGAAGATTGCCCTCACCGGCCGGTGATCGGAGAGTTTCAATTCACATCTCTCGTATTGGCTTTGCTTCAGACCCTTCCCGTACCATAGAATTCTATCACACCTTCACATGTACATTAACATTGCTCAGTTTTTGGGAAAAGCAAATAAAAAAAATATATTTTTTTTTATTTAATTGGAGTGCTATTAATAATTACATAACTGATTTATTTTTTTCGAAGTATTAAGATTTTAAAAATGATATTAAATAGAATATGATTATTTAAACGATGGTTTTATATTAAACATTGAGAAAATTAAATTTTATAAAAGGTTTCTAATTATTTTTCATTCTTATGCTCCCTAAAAAAAAAATCTCTTCCAATCATGCCGTTATTATATATATCATTTAAGAGTTCATATTTTGTCAGGACTCCTAATGTATAAATTCATTTGGAGTCCAATAAAGTTACGTCACGTGTCGGTGACAGAAAAAAAATAAAAAAAGGCTCGGTCACGCGGAAATATTCTCTTGTGGTATTTCGTATTCTTCAGATGTTATTATATATTATTCAAGTGTTATTGTGTTCTGAGAATATTTCCGGTGTATAATAACAAAATACTACATTAATAACACTTGAATAACACACAATAACACTTGAAAAACACAGGAGAAATATTATTTTGTGTTACCAGACATATTTTATTTTTTTTATTGTCACCACCATATGACTTGGTTTCATTGGACTCCAAATAGTTCTCTACGTTTGGAGTCCTGACAGAATAATATTTTATGATTTAAAGTTATTTATGACCTACTCCTAAATATAAAAGAATAATAGTAAACCAAAAGTCAAAGAATTAATATTTAATTTTAGAATATAATATATAGAAAATAATATTAAAAATATTTTTTTTATCACGTGTAATAAAAACCAACCACTAAATGCAGCTCCTTTACTTAACGACAAAGGTTCAATGATTGAAACGTCGGCAAAACGCGACAATATTACTGCAAAAGTTACCAGTCAACTACCCAACAAAATGGAGACACGTGGCCATTGGAAGACCTTGTATTTTATTTGTATTTCTTATGGCTAGAGATTTTTTTTTTAAAATTTTTCCCTTAAAAAAACTTTTGAAATATTTACAAGCATATCCCCGAGTTCCTACATATTTATATATCTAACACTTGAACTTCAAATTTTATATTTGCAAACTTAATAATGCANTCCAACAAAATGGAGACACGTGGCCTTTGGAAGACCTTGTATTTTATTTGTATTTCTTATGGCTAGAGATTTTTTTAAAAAATTTTTCCCTTAAAAAACTTTTGAAATATTTACAAGCATACCCCCGAGTTCCTACATATTTATATATCTAACACCTAAACTTCAAATTTTATATTTGCAAACTTAATTATGCACGATTTTTTGTGATATGAAAGCTTTCATTGGATTAAGGGCCCGTTTGGGGCAACCTATTTAGTGTTGTGGCGTTTTCAAAACGCATCTGATCTGTCTGAGTAAATTGTATTTTGGCAGCATATGTGTTTTCAAAACGTAGAAAACAGTATTTTCACACCGCACCTATCTAGGTGTGGTTACAGCTTATTGGCAGCGGTCTGACTTTTTCCAAATAAATAAAAAATTATAATAGCCACTGCACCTAGCTTATCAGCAGATTATTTTTAATCAGCTTATCAGCGGATTATTCAATAAGCTGCAACTGCCCCAAACAGACCCTAAATATAAGAAATAAAATTTAAGAGTTAGATATATAAATACATAAGAATTGGATGGCATGCATGTAAATGAGTACCACACAGTTCTTTTGGATGAACATATCTAACATTAAAACAATCATATTTACATGCATACATAACACTCAAATTCTTAACACCACATCAAAAATACCGTCATCAATACCTTCTTAAAAGTGAAATACATATTTTCATGCAAAAGTTTTTGACACCGAGATGATATATGAGTAATAATTACTTTGGGCGTTAGTCGATATGTAAATACATAAAAATTATGTGTTGCATTTGTAAATCTTCCTAACTAAAACTATTCTCTCAAATATCAATATTGAACAACCAAATGGTCAATATCTTCAATTATTTTCTTTAGAGTAAATGGTCAAAACAATCTATCACTATTTATATGGGACTGCTTTAGTCATAAAATTTATAGAGTGTCAAAATAATTTGCATATTCTTTAATCAGAAGCTAAAATAATCCTCATGAAGGACTTTAGAGCATAATTTTAAAGCAGTTTATAATTATTTTGACATCTCTATAAACTCTATGGTTAAGGGTTTGTTAAGGACAACTTTCTGTCTGTTTTGTTTTTCAGATCGCCACGACATTTCTATTTAGGTAACTGCTTTCTTATTGCTTTGTAGAAATTTCAGTGGTAGAAAACTATTTTTTTTTCAGCCTGAGGTGTTAAAATGTGAGTGATGACAGAAAGCTGCGAACTGATTTTTTTATAATAAAATCAATTTGTAATAGCCACCGTAGTTTTTTGAAAAACAGTTTTTTCTGCAGCAGCTTCACAGTTGCTTCTTCAAACAGCTACAACGACCTCAAACAAACCCTAAAATGACCCCACGTAAACACTTTACTCCTAACTCATTTTCTTTATCGCCCTTAAATAAATAATAAATCTTATATATGATGAAATCTTTTGTTTATTTTCTAATATTTAGGGTAAAAAATAAAATTATATTATGATATAAAAAGAGGACTTACCATGCGGGTGCTCTCTTCTTCTTCTTCTTCTTCTTGCCCTCAATGCAACAATAATATTTATCAGAGTTGGGGAGATACTTGTAAGTTGGTTGGAAGCTTATATTCCCTTCATTCCAACCTTCGAATACCCCTCCTTTTGCCACCTCGCAACGCAGCTTTAATCTCAGCAATTTCAAAAAAAAAATAATAATAATAATTAATTAATATTATTGATAATTAATTAAATTAACTTAATAATACAAATATATAAATTATTGGATATTTATGTAAATAAAAAATTAAACAAATTAAGTAGTACTTGATCTTTCTTAAGCAAGACGTTCCACTCCTTTCTCTCAACAAGCAATTTTGTCTCCGTCTCTGGTAACGATATTCTATAATTCAAATCACCAAGTAAAATTATTTGGCTGCAAAAAAATAAATAAACCAATTAAATAATTAATTAATTATTTTGATGGGCACTTATATTGAATTAAAATTATTATAATCAAATGAAAATAATTGCTTTGGTATTTAATTTGAGCTTATCAAGATACAATAACATGATGAATATATAATATAATATAACTTTGAATATTATTTTATAGGTAGGGGTATTGAACTAATTAGGGCTTTTTGCATGTAGTACAAAACACTTACAAATTTGACCCAATAACTATTTGTCAATGGTGGTATAGCAAATATACAATTTGCAATANATTGGAATATTATTTTATAGGTAGGGGTATTGAACTAATTAGGGCTTTTTGCATGTACTACAAAACACTTACAAATTTGACCCAATAACTATTTTCCAATGGTGGTATAGCAAATATACAATTTGCAATAATTTCAAAAATTGTCCAACAACAACTACTTCCTACCTCCCATTTATTTAAAGTCTGAAAAAATGTTTTGACACTTATATAAACTCCAATACTAAGGGTCCGTTTGGGGCAGCTTATAAGTGCGGGCGGCGTTTTCAAAACACCGCCGTACCGTTTGGTTCGCGCGTTTCGTCAGCTTATCTGAAACTGCATTTGAGTTTTTACGCTAAACGCAGGTTTGCGGGTCGACCCCTGCGGCCAGCCCGAGGGCCGCTTTTCAGGATAAGCAGCTTATCCTGAAACGCACGAGCTGCCCCAAATGGATCCTAAAACTATCCCATGCAAATAGTCAGAGACTATTTTGACATTTTACTCTAGAAAAAATATGTATTTTGCTTTTAGAGGTTGATATAGTAATACTACAGATTTGATATAGTTTTTTGAGTGGTTTAAATATAAATTGTAAAGTTCGGTTGTTAGATATGTAAATACCTAGAATTGAGGGGTATGTATGTAAATAGCCCTTTTATTATTATTATTTTGAAAATTTAGAGTGTATTAAATGAAAAATAAATTAATTGAAATTAAGCTGCTCACTCATGTTCAAAAATATTTCGCGGCAAATTCATTGAAGAAACATGAGGAAAGGTAGTCCGAGAGAGGATATCAATGGCGTCGGAGTTCCGGCGGACCTCATCCCCTTCCTTCCCTCCTGAAGCTAAATGGCAACATACGAAGCACATGCTAGCTCCATGCAGCACGAATCTTACAGCAATTGCTCCCTGAAAATTAAATTATTTTAATTAATCAACCCAGAATTATATTTATATATATACATATATATAAATAGAGGTACTTCCTCTTGACTTTAATTAGCATGTTCAATAAATTATTGTTAAGGATAATAAANTAGTCCAACAACAACTACTTCCTACCTCCCATTTATTTAAAGTCTGAAAAAATGTTTTGACACTTATATAAACTCAAAGACTGAGGGTTCGTTTGGGGCAGCTTATAAGTGCGTGCGGCGTTTTCAAAACACCGTCGTACCGTTTGGCTTGCGCATTTCGTCAGCTTATCTGAAACTGCATTTGAGTTTTTACAATAAACGCAGGTTGCGTGTCGACCCCTGCGGCCAGCCCGCGGGCCGCATTTCAGGATAAGCAGCTTATCCTGAAACATACAAGTTGTCCCAAACGGATCCTAAAACGATCCCATGCAAATAGTCAGAGACTATTTTGACATTTTACTCTAGAAAAAAATATGTATTTTGCTTTCAGAGGTTGATATAGTTTTTAGAGTGGTTTAAATATAAATTGTAAAGTTCGCTTTTTAGATATGTAAGTACCTAGAATTGAGGGGTATGTATGTAAATAGCCCTTTTATTATTATTATTATTTTGAAAATTTAGAGTGTAATAAATGAAAAATGAATTAATTGAAATTAAGCTGCTCACTCATGTTCAAAAATATTTCGCGGCAAATTCATTGAAGAAACATGAGGAAAGGTAGTCCGAGAGAGGATATCAATGGCGTCGGAGTTCCGGCGGACC
Organism: Phalaenopsis hybrid cultivar; assembly: GCA_002079205.1. Lineage (NCBI taxonomy): Eukaryota > Viridiplantae > Streptophyta > Magnoliopsida > Asparagales > Orchidaceae > Phalaenopsis > Phalaenopsis hybrid cultivar. The sequence goes on from JXCR01016070.1 coordinate 135,149, forward strand.
TCATCCCCTTCCTTCCCTCCTGAAGCTAAATGGCAACATACAAAGCACATGCTAACTCCATGCAGCACGAATCTTACAGCAATTGCTCCCTGAAAATTAAATTGTTTTAATTAATCAATCCAGAATTATATTTATATTTATATATATATATATATAAATAGAGGTACTTCCTCTTGACTTTAATTAGCATGTTCAATAAATTACTGTTAAGGATAATAAAAACTAGTTTAAGGGATAAGGTCATTATATTAATGACTTAAGTCTCTCTTAATTAAAATATTTAGATTAAAAAAATAAGACTATTGGTGGTTGTTCAACATAGTTTGAGACAGCTATTTAGTCCAATTTTATATTGACGCATTTTATGTGTGCACCACCAGGTTCATATGTATGTACATATCTAATACCTAAACTTTATTTCTTACATTTATACCGCCCAAATCTTTCATATCATGCCAAGAAATAGGTCTTTATGCATAGAGAAACTGGTCTATATGTGATAATTGAATTTCAGATGTTACATTTGTAAATACATAAGAAGTGAGTGTATGATGTGTAAAATAAGAAAATGCATCTTTTAGCTGTACACAAATCCTTAGCATGACATAAAAAATGCATCTTTTTAACTGTAAACATCGATCTTTGTGGGTTAATATGTAAAAACATAAGAACTGTGTGGCATGCGTATAAATTTCCCAATTATTAAAAAAAAAACAAATATTATATATTTATTTATTTATTATACCTTATTTCCCAGGAAGCCAAGAAAGCCACAGGCAACGCAGGAGACGCTGAGGTGGTGAAGGTGCTGCAGAAGCTCTCCTCTCACCCACACTGTTACCATTATCCCCACCANAGGGATAAGGTCATTATATTAATGATTTAAGTCTCTCTTAATTAAAATATTTAGATTAAAAAAATAAGACTATTGGTGGTTGTTCAACATAGTTCGAGACAGCTATTTACTCCTATTTTATATTGACGCATTTTATGTGTGCACCACCAAACTCATATGTATTTACATATCTAATATCTAAACTTTATTTTTTACATTTATACCGCCCAAATCTTTCATATCATGCCAAGAAATAGGTCTTTATGCATAGAGAAACTGGTCTATATGTGATAATTGAATTTCAGATGTTACATTTGTAAATACATAAGAAGTGAGTGTATGATGTGTAAAATAAGAAAATGCATCTTTTAGCTGTACACAAATCCTTAGCATGACATAAAAAATGCATCTTTTTAACTGTAAACATCGATCTTTATGGGTTGATATGTAAAAACATAAGAACTGTGTGGCATGCGTATAAATTTCCCAATTATTAAAAAAATAAATATTATATATTTATTGATTTATCATACCTTATTTCCCAGGAAGCCAAGAAAGCCACAGGCAACGCAGGAGACAGTGAGGTGGTGAAGGTGCTGCAGAAGCTCTCCTCTCACCCACACTGTTACCATTATCCCCACCAGCTGCTTGCTTATCAGACATTCATATTCCTTAAATGAACTATTTCTATCCTTTATTTCCCTGTAATTCTTATTCAGAGTCCAACCAATCACAGAGTTCCACCTGGCAGAAATGCTTCTCNTATTTATTTATTTACTTATTTATTATACCTTATTTCCCAAGAAGCCAAGAAAGCCACAGGCAACGCAGGAGACACTGAGGTGGTGAAGGTGCTGCAGAAGCTCTCCTCTCACCCACACTGTTACCATTATCCCCACCATCTGCTTGCTTATCATACATTCATATTCCTTAAATGAACTATTTCTCTCCTTTATTTCCCTGTAATTCTTATTCAGAGTCCAACCAATCACAGAGTTCCACCTGGCAGAAATGCTTCTCCTCTCTGGACCCATAATATTTTTAGCTGTAAGTGGCACAATCTCTTGAAACCTATATATACCATGAATAATATATCTTTTTTAAAAAAGGAATTTTAAAAAAAGAGTTTAAATGAAGAAAATGAAATTAAATTAAGGAAAATTTCAGTACCCGAGAACATAAATGTCGTAATAACTCTTCTCTGTTCGAAGCAAATCTTCCAAATCGAAGTCCTCAGAAGGCTGCAAGCCACCTACATTCCAAGTGCTGACTAGCACTCTTTAACAATCATGATAAATTAAGATACATGGGATTTTACTTCATTTTATAACAATATATGATATGATATGTTATCAACAAATTTATCGTTCGGTCTATACGATAAGTTGACGTTACAGTCACAATCTACAGTATTTAAGGCAGACTACTGGCTTGATGGTAATTAACTACGGTCCTTACAGTTTGCTATCACGAAAAACTATATTCATTACAATTTGATTATGACTATTGTACATGAACTGCTATTGTGCATTTATAATAATCAACTTTGTAACTCTATATTTTCTAATTAAGGAGAATAGTTGATATGTGTGCTCATCATTCCTTGTGAATTAGCCATGTGATTTTTTTTCATCTTTCTCTTTACTTCTATTTAATTACTCGAGTGTTTGTTGGGTTTTCATGCAACGTTAAGATGATATTTCATTACTCAATTGTTATGAATCTTCTGACAGGCGTCAATATACATATAGAAAGATAGATACTTAGAAAACTGTTTTGGTCTGGACTTACTTGTATTTAAGGGTGTCCATTTTGCTCTGAAAAGCTTTCTCCGGCGACATTTGAGCACGGAAACTCCGGCGAAATATTGGTCTAGTTGAATTCTACAACAAAGAGAATGTTTTTTGTTGGATGCATAGCTTGTGAAAGAGCTATGTTAAGCACTGAAGGCCGCATGAGCTGCAACAATAAGTTTAACAGATCAAAACACATATCTTAAAATTACACTGAAAAAAATGCTAAAAATTTTTTGTTTGTGATTATATGTCTTCTAATTTTGGCAATCTATTCTCTCATCTGACATGGAATAATATCATAATCTCCTGAAGCAAAAATAATTTGTATATAAAGAAAATATTACATATAGACTTCCGTATGCTCGAAATTCTAATCACAGAAGGTCACACCATCACACTTGAATTTGCGCTGTTGTGACCTCCCCTGATCAGACGTCCAGACATGAGATGTCCATACGTAATGTTTTCTCCAATATATGTGAGGAATTCGAGAGAGCTACTCACTTCTTGTATTTGCTTTTCTTTCATGTTTGCACGATAAAAAATCAAATATAAGAAAGAAGACGACGACGAAGAATAAGAAGAAGAAGAGTGGTCTTTGGAGGGTTTCTTCACGAAAATTGGAGTGGGGTAGAGAGGAAGAAAGTTTGTGCTCATAGAGCCGTTCATATGTGTCTACATGTACTTATAAAGGCCATATAATTATTATATATATATATATCCTGGTCTTATAAAAAAATGGATATGGTTTAGCTAATATCAAGTTGGTAGGGCTTACTCATTATGTGATTGGCATTAGTCAATTAAACTAATATTTTTATTTTTATTTTTCCAAAGGAAGGATTCTTGGGTGAACTCTGTAAGATTTTGTTTACTAAAATTTTCTTGTTGGATGTTTTGTTTAATATATCTTAGTTATCATGATTATGTGTAGATAATGATTTTAAATGTTGGGTGAGGTAACCCTTGAGTGAAGGTGAACCATTCATTGAGATTAGGAAAAATATCTTTGCACATGAACAAATATTTAACGATGAAATATATTTTATATATCCAACATATTCAAATAATATTAATTGTATTATATTTTATTGTGTAATATGTCATAAGAAAAAAATGTCCTATTGACCATTGAATGATGAAGGAGGGGTAGACTCAATATAGGTGAAGCAAACAAATAGGGATGTGGAGATGTCTCCTTTTAATGTATGGAAAACAAATAAAATGATAATATGTTTAAAGTGTGTTCATTTTTAGAAAAATATATAAATTCAAATGAATATGAATGATAGGATTAGATAAGATAATTAGTGACATGGTCCTGATCAATTTTTGCATTAATAATGAATATTAATGAAATGTCGACACGATGAATAAAATCAATGCATTATAATAATAATCATGTTAGTGGGCAACTACTTGATGTAACCCTTAATACATTTTAGGATTTACCATTGGATCCCATTTAGCGCTTGGATGTACCATTAGCTATGCTTTTCTAGTTTTAGGGCAAAAGATGGGGATCAAAATTTAAAGGAATGCAATCTTCTATATGATATGCAAACATGCACTCTAGAATTCCTTGAAAAGCAGAGCATCTAAGCACAAATCTCTCNGTGTATAAAAGTGTGTTCATAGTCAATATTTGAAATTGGGAGTATATATTTCCGAAAATCAGAAGAATGTATAAATTCAAATGAATATGAATGATAGGATTAGATAAGATAATTAGTGACATGGTCCTGATCAATTTTTGCATTAATAATGAATATTAATGAAATGTCGACACGATGAATAAAATCAATGCATTATAATAATAATCATGTTAGTGGGCAACTACTTGATGTAACCCTTAATACATTTTAGGATTTACCATTGGATCCCATCTAGCGCTTGGATGTACCATTAACTATGCTTTTGTAGTTTTAGGGCAAAAGATGGGGATCAAAATTTAAAGGAATGTCATCTTCTATATGATATGCAAACATGCACTCTAGAATTCCTTGAAAAGCAGAGCATCTAAGCACAAATCTCTCATTTGGAGCCAGCAAGCCAATTAGGGAACACAAGTATTCCTTGCAATGCACCATGTATTTTAGGGCCCTCAAAGATGTGGCTCCTACGCTTTAGAAAAAGATGAAGTTGAGATAACCCTAATGCAGTGGCATTCAGTGGCCATTACTTATAAATTATAAAACAATTTGTGTCGAATCCATGATGACGTCATATATTCACCAGAATTTTGCTTTAATAACCCAAAATAATAATAATCTGTAAATATTGAATATAATAATGAGAATAATATTTATTATTATAATAAAGGATAAATTTTTAGTTATATAGAGGATGTATCTGCTGGCAAGGAACATAAGAGATGTGGGGCTAATCCATGACATGAAAAATGCCCGTTAAAAGGAATTTTCTGAGATCATAATAATTGCCATAATATATTTCGTATCGAAGTAATATTATAAAGCCAAATGNGTATAGAGGATGTATCTGCTGGCAATGAACATAAGAGATGTGGGACTAATCGATGACATGAAAAATGCCCGTTAGGAATTTTCTGAGATCATAATAATTGCCATAATATATTTCGTATCGTAGTAATATTATAAAGCCAAATGAAATAAAGTGAGACAAGTATTTATAACACAAAAATGATCCTCAAAAAAGTNATGAGATAAGTATTTACAACGCAAAAATGATGCTCAAAAAAGTGTTTCATGAGGCTCCAAGATCACATCGGTCCAAATAAGTTTACAAACACATTGTCAAGTTATATCTAGTCAAGCACAAAAAATCAAATTGGGTGCATATAGCATACAATGGTACATGTGCTTTTTAAATAGGGCTATATCAAATCCAAAATTAATTAAAATGAAGGATGAAAAAAAATTTATTATTATTATTATTATATTTATTTTTTATTTTTTATTTTATTTTTTTATTATTTTTTATTACACGTATTATTAAAAGTAAATTGATATTTAGCAGAGACTCAAATATTGATTTCTCCGTTTTTTGGCTTTTTTGNCATCAAATACAAAATTAATTGAAATGAAGGATTAAAAAAAATATATTATGATATATTATTTTTTATTTTTTATATATTATTTTATTATTTTATTATTTTTTATTATACGTATTATTAAAAGTAAATTGATATTTAGCAGAGACTCAAATATTGATTTCTCCGTTTTTTGGCTTTTTTGGCCCCACGATGAGATCCAGCGCCATATGCCTAAAATTCTAGAGCCCCCGCGCTATGGTGAGATCGAACCCTTGACCTGAGAGGACTTACAGTGACACCGCCACCAAAAAGCCAAGGCTTGCAGCGCGCGCGCGCACACACACACACACTATATATATATATATATATATNGTTTTTTGGCCCCACGATGATCCAGCATCATATGCCTAAAATTTTAAAGCCCCCGCGCCATGATGAGATCGAACCATTGACATGAGAGGACTTACGGTGATACCGCCACCAAAAAGTCAAGGCTTGCAGCGCGCGCGCGCACACAAACACACTATATATATNAAAAAAAGAAAAGTGTTATTTTTGGTGTACAAGTAATTAATTATAAACAATAAAAGAAAAAGTTTATTNAGAAAAGTGTTATTTTTGGTGTACAAGTAATTAATTATAAACAATAAAAGAAAAAGTTTATTTGCAAGGCTACCTCAAGAGCCTCAACGGTTTTCTGGAGATCGGAAATGTATTGAAGCTTACGAACCCTTGATCTCTGCCCTGAGCGCCTGTCAAAATGTTGGGAATCAACTACTGCATTAGTAACCCTCACATAGCACCATAAACCAAAACAAAATCCCCCCCTTTTTTTTGGCTTTCTGCGAGGGTTCATGCTTCACTTCCCCAAAGAAATTCATATAAAATTTTGATATTCCACAAAGCTGATGTGTGACCCAAACAAGAGTTAGACACATCCATATGCTTTTGCCTAGGTCCACAGCAGAATTTTAATTTATGAGAGCATTTGCTTTTTGAGGGAGGGAAGCATCTCNTATGCTTCCCTTCCCCAAAGAAATTCACATAAAATTTTGATATTCCACAAAGCTGATGTGACCCAAACAAGAGTTAGACACATCCATATGCTTTTGCCTAGGTTCACAGCAGAATTTTAATTTATGAGAGCATTTGCTTTTTGAGGGAGGGAAGCATCTCTCTTTACAAATTAGGGGCTGTTCCTTTAGCTAACACAGGCATTTTTAAATAAGAAATTCAAAAAGAACAATTAATTCATATATTGATGAAATCTGATCATATCAATAAAATACACAAAGTGGTTGTATAAATACCTGATAGCTAAATAAATAACAAAAAAGGAAAAATAAATCTTAAATGAAATTGCTCAACAACAAAAAAAAAAAACCAATAATGGTTGGAAGTGATCAAATTCCTTGTGTCAACTTCTAACGCTCCAAATTGTTTTTNTTAGGGGCTGTTCCTTTAGCTAACACAGGCATTTTTAAATAAGAAATTCAAAAAGAACAATTAATTCATATCTTGATGAAATCTGATCACATCAATAAAATACACAAAGTGGTTGTAAAAATACCTGATAGCTAAATAAATAACAAAAAAGGAAAAATAAATCTTAAATGAAATTGCTCAACAACAAAAAAAAAACCAATAATGGTTGGAAGTGATCAAATTCCTTGTGTCAACTTCTAACGCTCCAAATTGTTTTTGAGATGAAGTCACTCTTATTGCAGCATATATCATCAAATTAAATGCTCATGCACATGTGATCTACAGTTCTGTTTTTACAAAGAATTGTCTCCAGTCAGCAAGCCTTTGCAACCAGTCTTAACAGATTAACAAATTCTAGACATCAAACGAGAAACTCGCTAAGCAACCTAGTTGGATGATTGATTTCTAAAGGAAATTAAAGCAGCAGATTAAAAATACAACTTAAGAAATCTAATAATTCTATTACAAATAAAAATATATTACCATTACAATACATGCTTTTTCAACAAACCAAACAACCAGTAAAAGAGAAAGGGATGCCTGGTTGCAAGTTGGCTCGCATTCCCATGAATCCAATGACAGAATGAGAATGGAAAGGGCTACAAGTGTGGGTTTTAAAGATTATTTGAGAACTCATTTAACTTTCCCACTTGTGCGCAGATATCAGCTTCTCCACAAATATGATGAATCGCTCATGAAAAATGCCGCAGAGAAAAATTTTGGGGTTGCATATCAAATTTTGCATTAACTAGAAAAGAATAATATACGGGGACCATAATACATGAACACGTCAAACAAAGAACATTTAAATAATTACTGATGTTGATTGAGGTGGCTCGACAATAGGCCAAAAATTAACTCCAAAGTAGTGTACTTATGTGTGGGAGAACATGGTTGATTGTTGATTAAAGAACGGTCACCATTAGTAGTCAGCAGCAATTCAAAAGCTAAACTTAAAGTTACGTATCATGAAATATGTAGAAAAGTATGTTGCAGAGTATAGGGAAGTAAGAATGTCAACTAGAAAACTTGCGAAGATAATTTATTATAACAAATCTGTCATAAGTATTGCAAAGAATTTTGCTCATCACAACGTGATAAAACATATAATGATTGAGGTTCATTTAATTTGAAAGAAGCTAGGTTTTAGGAAGCTCATATGCACGCCTAGAAATCTTCAGATAATAGATATTTCTTGCAAAGCCATTGTCTGAAATTTTGAAGTACAAGCTCAGAATGATCGATCAACATCTACAGCTTAAATTAAGGGAGAGTGCAACTATTCACCCCACCCTTCCACTTTTGGAAGAATGCGGGAATTTCCCCAGGTATTGAGAATTANGCAACTATTCACCCCACCCTTCCACTTTTGGAAGAATGCGGGAATTTCCCCAGGTATTGAGAATTAAGATTTTGAACTAAAAGAGATTTTGGACACATGATTCACATTGCCTTCCCTTCATGTTTTTCATTTTTTTTTTTTTGTCCTGGGGGCATCTCCGTACATCAGGCACGATATCATTTGTAGGCTCACACAAACTGTATAAAACTTGTAAAGGAAGGGGGTTAAGGAGGATGGATTTGAGCTCTCCAAGCCCTAACTCCTGGTATCTACCGAGAGGAACATATCGAGATATATTTTCGATGGTTTGTTTGTCTCCTCCCTGAAGGCGACAGAGTTCATCTATGTATATAACTAAAAGATGGATCCCTAACCTCGAGGGACCATACAAAAAAAGAAGAAAATATAAAATTACAGACAAAACAGTACAAAGTCTATCCACAATGCTCCAATTGAGTGATGGTGATGAGGATGTCAGACGGCCCATAAATGAACATGGACATATGTNTTTAAGGAGGATGGATTTGAGCTCTCCAAGCCCTAACTCCTGGTATCTCCCGAGAGAAGCATATCGAGAGAAGCATATCGAGATATATTTTCGATGGTTTGTTTGTCTCCTCCCTGAAGGCGACAGAGTTCATCTATGTATATAACTAAAAGATGGATCCCGACCCTCGAGGGACCATACAAAAAAGGAAGAAAATATAAAATTACAGACAAAACAGTACAAAGTTTATCCACAATGCTCCAATTGAGTGATGGTGATGAGGATGTCAGACGGCCCATAAATGAACATGGACATATGTNTCAGAGGAAATACTTATAATGATTTTGCAGCGAAAAAAAAAAAGAAATGAGGATCTCTCCAAGAAAAATCGAGATCTAAAGAAGACTGCCAAAATGGTTGAAAGTCAAAAGGTGGTTGAGGAGGGAGCTTCTTCATGTCGTCTCGTAGAAGATGTTGCCCAGGACCGTATCCTGAGTGGCACAGGAAAGAGATCACCCCGGACATTTCTATAAAGATGCCCTAATAAAAAACTCTATCGATGGAACCAATTAATGTTTGATCCGAACAATCCCAAGGCCACTCATATGCCTGATCTGTTGAACGAGTGTAAGGGGTCGAACCTCATAATGGTTTCAGAGCTCAAATTTGGTGGTAAGGACATGATCCCCTAATGCTACAAAGGTTAGTAAAGTTGATAGGTCGTGATTTCATCAGTAACGTTCAAATGATCTTTGAAGTTGCTCTGCAGATTTGTCNCCAGAGGAAATACTTATAACGATTTTGCAGCGAAAAAAAAAAGAAATGAGGATTGCTCCAAGAAAAATCGAGATCTAAAGAAGACTGCCAAAATGGTTGAAAGTCAAAAGGTGGCTGAGGAGGGAGCTTCTTCATGTCGTCTCGTAGAAGATGTTGCCTAGGACCGTATCCTGAGTGGCACAGGAAAGAGATCACCCCAGACATTTCTATAAAGATGCCCTAATAAAAAACTCTATCGATGGAACCAATTAATGTTTGATCTGAACAATCCCAAGGCCACTCATATGCCTGATCTGTTGAACGAGTGTAAGGGGTCGAACCTCATAATGGTTTCAGAGCTCAAATTTGGTGGTAAGGACATGATCCCCTAATGCTACAAAGGTTAGTAAAGTTGATAGGTCGTGATTTCATCAGTAACGTTCAAATGATCTTTGAAGTTGCTCTGCAGATTTGTCAGTGGATCAGTGACTCCACCCCATGATGCACCCAAGTGATCCTCAGTAAGAGATCTTGTAGAGCAGGCACTGAAAGAAGAGTCTTGGATGAAACAATCCAATAATGATCCATCATTCAAATGTAACATAGCATGTATCGATCTGTTTAATCATTCATTACAGAGTATAATCGTTTGTCACTTGTACAGATCCACGTTGAAGATGCCCATCGCCTGAGCAAGGCAATGTAAGCTACAGAACAACTCTAACTTCAGCATCTACGAAGTCTCTGAAGCAACCAGAGGAAGGCGAAC
>JXCR01016090.1:2556-18245 GCA_002079205.1 Phalaenopsis hybrid cultivar
AAAAACAAAAAACAGAAAAGCTGCAGGAATAAAGGATATGCCACAAAGAACACAAACACAAGAGATTACGTGGTTCGGTCCTTAGACCTACATCCACGGAGGGAATCGCTACCAAATTCACTAGCACAAAGGAAGAATTACAAGCTCATTACATCGAGGAATCACCAAGATCTCTCTCTCTACAAGACCTCTCCCTCAATTCTAAAGTCTCTCCACTTCTTCCTCTTCTTGCTGAATTTTCTTCCTCCTCTTGATCTTCTTGATCAGATTTTTCTCTCCTTATGGTGGTCTACACATCCCTTAAGACCCCTCATCTATTTATAGATAGATGAGGCTTCCAAGAGGCAAAGAAAAAATTACAAGTGTGCCATTTTATGTCATAATTAAGAGCCATGAATAAACAACAGAAAAAAAAGGGAAGCCACCTGCTCTCCTCAAACAGCTCCCCTGAGGAAAACATGTACATGCTTTCTTTCTCTTTTTCCAAATATATGCCTTTTATCTAGGCTCAATATATTTGCTAAATTTTTTTTTTATTATTTTTAGGGTATATATATGTACATCTAACCTCGAAACCAAAAACAACCCGCCAATAACCTCTCAACTAATGCAAGAATGAGAGCACTATAGGTATTAGATATGTAAATACATGGGAGTTCAATGATATGCATGCAAATCTTGCAGAAATAATTTTTTTCATTAGAAGCTCAAAACAAGCTTAAAAGGACAGAAATAATAAATTTATAGAAAATGTTAATCAAAATATTGATGCATAAAATGACAAAATCTTGGTGATAAAACAATACAAATGTAAGAACCTACTTCAATTAATGTCTATATGATAAAAACATTTAATAGTTACAACTATGTTCGAGACAACGAAATTTTACACATTTTATATGCAAGTTCTACTTTAAATAATAGCAAATGATCCTATCATCTGAAGTGATCCCTCTAATCGGTTATATCTATTTGTACAAGTGTTTCAATATATTTACATACTAACACACCACAATCAAAGCTACTTGTTTGGACTGGAATGCCTTTTGTCATAACAACTGACTATTTTCGCAAGTTACTTCTAAAAGCTCCACCGGCATCCCTTGCAAGATGTTTAATCTGTATTTTTTAATTCTAAATAAAATCAATAAAGGTATATTAAATCAATGAAAACATATTAAAATTGCTTAAAAAATGAGTGATATTGTGTTAAATGTTCTTACGACGTTCTGGGTGATTGATATACATATTTTGTTGGGTAAGAAACATCCTGGGTGATCGATATACGTATTTTGTTGGGTAAGGAGTCATATAATCTCAATTTGCGGTTCTTCAATTCCCCAATCAAGAGTGTCCAATGTTAATTATTATTTATTGGTATCAAAATAAACTCTACATTTTTAATTGTATCATTTGTTGTGTGCCTAACAAACGCTTTAGAGTTATCATTTATGTACGGCTGCATACAGAAAACATAATGGTTTCAAAAATTTTATAACGGTGGATGTGTTTAAATGCACTGCAAATAATTTGAGCTTGAATATTTAAACAATGAAGTGGAGACACGTAGACGTAGGATCTAAATAATTATGGTGATTTGAGCCTCTTATTTTCCATTATTAATGCAAAGCAATCTACACGCTCATTTGCTAGCCAACCATTATTCAATATTTTCTCATTGCAACCTCAGCTTATTCCAATATGCCACTCTCTTATTATAATCTTATTTTTGCATTTCAAACATATAATTTTTTAGAGAATTGTTTACCAAAGTAATGCAGAACAAAAAAAAAAGCATCATAGTTTACTCACACGACAATGTATTTACTACAACATTGAGCGATTACTTTCAGTATGTGAGGTGGAACTTGAGCTCTAGCAGAAAAATCAATCACTAATGATGTTGGAATGAGCTGTTTATTTATATATTCATCTTCATTTTCTGGGACAGAGTCCTGCTCCTCATGGTCTTTATTTGTATCTTGATGTTCTATAATGAGCTATTTTTGCTCCTCTTCCTCTATATGTACATCTTAAACTTTTGCTTTAACTTGATCTGGCTCTTCCTCTCTATTTACATCTGGGGCTTCTATAATGTACAATTCTTTCTCATCATCTTCTTTATTTACATTTTCAGGATCTGTAATGAGATGTTCTATAATTGGTTGTAATGAGTCTGTTATTATTGGTTCTTGTGAAACAGACTCATCCGTTATTTCTTCTAATTTTTCAATCTGTGCAAGTAAAATATATAATGAGCATTTGGAACACTCCTCTACTTCCTTTATTTGTTTTCTTTTCTTCTGTGGTACTGTTATACTGGGGTACTTAATTTTTTTTTTTTTATATTTACTTTGGCCTTAGCCCTCTGAAGCAAACTATCAATTGAGGATTCAAGTACCCTTTTTATTGCAGATTTTCCTTCAGTTTTGTTTTTTTCTTTCTCTAATTTATTCACTTGAGACTGTAACTCTGACATTATGCTATCTAAATTAGTAAAACGACTATTCACAGATTCTTGAAAGTCAAAAAGAAATTTTTGTTGACCTCTAAGTATGTGGTATATTTCTTCTAATGCAATATACTGCTCGTATGTGCATTTGTTCATTGCGAGTTGTTGTGATATGGAACAACAAGATTAACATAAAAAAAATTGGGTGAATGTGATATGGAGCGAGCTTCCTATTGTGAGATTTTGATCATATGATTGAATGGTCCTTCAACTGGAAGGGCCAGTAAATGGTGCTCATCATTTTTTAAATCTACAAAAAAATCAAAAACCTTGAAAGCATTTTGGAGAAATAATGTCAACATAAACCATAATAACACCTAAAAGACAATATCATAAACTGGAATAACACTTTTAGGGGATTATAAGATAAATGACTCACCTGTGCATCGTTTAGCTCTTAAAGACTGTATGAATATGTGATGGGTTCCGACTCAAACTTATAGGTCATCATTGCATGCGAGGTCTGGCCTCAAGAGCAATGGGGATGATCAAAGATGTGTGTTCATATAACCAAAGCTATGTAAAACATAGATTAATCACTATTTGATATGACCAAAATACATAAGGAAGCTTTTCAGATGGAAGTACAAGACACTAACTGTCAGAAAAAAATAAAACCATTCATGTATCCCAATGTTTGATCCCTCTTTATTTTAATGGAGCAGATATTGACTTGCTTAGTGAGAAATTCACATATCATAGCAGACCAATTAAATGAAGAAAAATCATATACATTCTCACAAATTGAGTAAGAATCTTTGGTCACACTAAAATTACTTGAAAGAAAAAAAATTTTGATAACAAAAACTTAAGAAATAGATCATCAAAGGGAATAAAAGACTCCCCTAGTGCAACCTTCAATATGTCAATTTTTATTTGTCTGACATCCACACCACATGAGGGAACTTTATTCCATTTAGCTGGTGATTCTCTGTTGGGCATGCCTAGGAGCAAGACAACTTGATTTGGATCAAATCTCAGCTCTTTACCTCCCATATTGAAAACCATTCGATCAATAACCAAAATTTCAATATGCACATAGTTAGGATATGATCTTGAGGGTATGGAGAAATTTCAAAAAAATGAACAATATTCATTGCTTTCAAATTATTCCGTCTTCTCCTGAACCTTATCAAGAACAACTCTAACTGCTGATGGACAACATCTATAATTCATGACCTTTGGGTTCAAAAATCTGCATGAATAGAAACATAATAGAAACATAATGACACCATATTAATATAATAGAGGCATGATGACACCATATTGTCATCAGAAGCATAATACACCATATTAAGGTCAAAATAACCCAATATCCTCTCAATAACCCAAAACTGTGAGTGTTACCTTGAAGTTATTTTGGTTGGAACATTATTTTTGCCATTGTATGATACTATACAGATTTTATTGAGGGCTAAAAAACAACAAACAAAGTTAGCTTGATATGTTTTCCTAGCCCTTATCTGATTCATTCTCCTTCTTACGATCATTCTTCACAATTTTATTTTGCTCTTCCAACTCCGTCATCATTGGCTAATTCGTGTCTTCCATTTTAATCTTGCATCAAAGAACACAAAGCAAAGCCCAATCAAAAACTGAAGGATGACAAGGAAAACCTACCTCACGAGTGAATGTGAAACTCTAGCCCTTTCTTTTGAAAATGAATGTCTGAGAATCGAAACAACACCTTTTACGTTTTACGATAGGCAGGACAGACGTTTCAAGTGCTAGAATTTAAATAAAAAACCTCCCAACAACCCCACAATACCCCCTAATAACCCTCAGTAACCCCACGAGAACCACTCCAATAAATCCCGCAAACCACTTAAATAATCCCTCAATAACCTCTGCAGAGCCACCCCGATAATCTCACAATAACCCCTAATGACCCTTCAATAACCCCTCAATAACCCCTGCAGAACCCCAACAATAACCCCCAATTAACTTCTCAATAACCCCCCAATAATCCTCACAGAACCACTCTATTAACTCCAGAATAACCCTCAATAGCCCCTGAATAACCCCCACTAACCCCCTGTTGAACCTCTTCGATAATCCCCACAATAACCTTCAAAATAATGCTCAATAACCCCCTATAGCCCCCTGATGAACCCTTCAATAACTCCCTAACATATTGACTCTAATAACACTATAATAAAGCACAATAACAACTCAATAATAGTGGTTCGAACCGGATCACACAATTTTTAAAGAGGGAATCTATTTCTTAATTTCGTGGGACCGGTATAACACTTTGCCAATATTTGATAGAACTCTTAAAATTTTTCCCTCAAACTCAGCCCACGCCGCCCCTTCCCCGCGAGCTTCTCCTTCGACCGAATACCTCCTCACGCTCCTCACGCGCCTCCTTCCTCTCTTCCGCCTCGCTCGATCTTCCACGCCGTTGTCCTCGTCCCCAAGTTTCCTCGTCGTAGGCTAGGTAAAAGCCCTAAATGCTCTCGAGCAAGGTGTCACTGGCTCGACTTCGGCTTCCTCCCGCACGAGCTTAACCCGTCGCCTCCCCCGCTCGACACCGACGTCGAGTCCTCCTGCCTCTTCTCTGCTCGACGACGCTTCGTCCCACTCGAGGCCGTGACTCTTCTTCTCTCATCTCTGCAGGTAGGTGAAACTCTCCCTGTCGCGAGCCGTCCCTTCACTTCCTCTTCTTCATTTGTTCGTTTCCTCTGCCTTCCCTGATTCATCGTTTCTTCTTCCATCACTGTTCGTTTCCTCTTCTCTGTTCCTTCGTTTTCCCCGTTTCATCTTCCCCTGTACAGAACCGATACAAATTACAGTGGATGTAATTATGGTTACTATTGTTATCCTGGTAACATTATGAATCATGCTAATTTAGAATTTAACCACGTTATATTTGATTTAAACTGTTGTATACCATGTTGCTAGATTGCAAAAGTTGATTTTTTGCAAGGCTTTATTTACTAGTCTAGTTTTTGTTAGGTAATCGAGCTTTTACGATACATTTACTTTTAGATGATTTTTGAGCATATATTGACTCTTACATTGAGGTTTTTGTTTTGATTTGACAGTTGAAATTTTGTTAAGGGTTATTTGGTTATTTTTGAGTGTAAAGTGAAAGAAACATAAGAGTTTTTTGTTTTTTTGGTGTTTGGCAGTTATTAAACCTAATATCAAATATTGTATGTGATTTGGAATACCCCATAATGCTTATTTTTTGAAGAATTTGAAACTCATGCAATAGGCGAATTCTAAATGCAGGAGAAACTTGCAATTTGCAACTTCATATTCCAAATAGCTACTTAGAAAGGTGAAGTGATATTTTAATGCTATATTAAGTACCATCTTGTTACCGAAGAATTATTTATTTTAAACACCGTCTGACTGTTTCTGGTTGTTGCTCATCTTTGTGAAGTAAAGCATGTAGTAAGCCATCGTTCTGTGGTTTTATGTATTGTTTTTGAGTTGTTTAATAGGTATTAAGAGGAACACAATCGGTAGCTAGGATTATTAAAGAAGATTTATTTTCCCTCCATTGTTTGTTAGAGTCATGGGAAAAAGATCAAAAAAGCGTGGTAGAACTCCAAAGCTCGGCAAGGCTTATGCTCAAGAAGATGATGCATATATGGAGAAAGAAGTGGACGATGAAATAGATGCATGTGAGAACTATAAACATTTTGCTGTTTTTGCTCCAAATCTCCAATTTTCTTCATTGTGATAAACTTGTTTTTTTTTTCATTGCAGTTCATAAACAGCGGGAGATGATTCTGCTGGATGTTAATAAGGATGCAGGTAAGTTTGTGCATAATTTTGTGTTTACATTAGGTTTTTTTGAACTAAAAAACTCTTATCATGGTTGCAATTTACCTGGTTTTTTTTTAACATATAATGTTTGTTTTTGCTGTATGATGCCAAACAGGAGACTCTGATGATGATCTGGAAGAACCGGTTTTTGATTTGGAGGTAAGCACATAATATATGTCATTATTTCCTTTACATGAGGTGGTGCTTTGAATGAAGGTTTAAACTTCTTGTTTTCTAATATTGGATTGTTGTGGAAGCTTCCTTTGAACTTTTGCTGTGTAAGGAGGTATTAGTAGCCTTCATTTATTCAAACTATGATACGAGATAATCACGCTGAGAACCATTTTGTATGATTCAGTTAGTAGTAGTATCAGTTGTTTAGAGTGTTCTCTTTTCCCATATTGGACCTCCCACCCACATTTACTCTCCCTCCATTAATTTCCACTTCCATTTCAATGTCCTTTAGTTTACAAGTAGTTTTCTCTCTCTTTATTTGTTTATTTATCTTATGCTAGTTCTTTCAGTTTGCCATGTCAATTATCTGTAAATATGTCAAAAATAAAAAATTTAAGCTGAATAAAATGATGTTTTGTACCTGTTTTACGTGCATGGTTATGAAGAGTAGTGTAAGAGTTGGTTTGCTTTTTGTTTTATTCCTACATAAGTAAGCACTTTTTAACCATTAGGTACTTCTCTTTACAACTGAAAAACTGAAAAATTTGAAAGTTTTTTGCACAGAACGTGGCTTTTTAAGCTTCAAGGATAGTATATAACTAGAATTCTTGTATTATAAGTAAAGGCCATTTTTGAGGAAAGGATTGCTCATCTGTCAAATATCAATTCTATAACTTAATGATTTATATTAAAAGTAAACTGTTGTGTTTGTCAGCTACTCATGCTGTACATGGGTCCCTATTCCCCATATAAAAAGATGTTAATTATTCAGGATCATCAAAATGGTGACAGTTATAATGATAGAGAAAATGATGATGAAGAAGATGAAGATGAAGATGATGGCGAGGACAGTGGAGATTTTGATGATGTGAAAGATAAAGGATTTGCTGCAAAAAGTATGGTGATGATTCTTTATTTCTATATTGTTATTCATATCTTGGTATGATACGTCCTCTGATTTCTGAATATATTCAGATTTGTCTTCTTATGTTTTAAGAAGTTACAGTCCTTTACATATCATTATATTCATATTCAGATTCAAAATGATAATCTATTTTCTAAATAAATGAAAATTTTAGATTAATAAATTTTATCTAGAATTTCCTTTATATTTTAACTCATACTTTAGAACACACATCTATTATTATTATTTTTTTCACAGTTTTCAAGTCCGTTAGTCTTATGAAAATTTTGTTCGTTTTAAATTGGAGCACACTGATAAAGTTCTAACCACACTTGTTTTGGTGGCTCACAGTTATAAGGCAGGCAAAATATCTCAAGGAAAAGTTTGGAGGGGGAGAGGATGAAATGTCTGATGATGATGAACAGGATGAAGAAAGAAAAACTGTGTGGGGTAGAAAAAAGAACTTGTATTACAGTGCGGATAATATTGACTACGAAGTAAATTGTTTATCATTGACGTGCTAGCATTTTAAGATTGAAATCTCCTCTGGAAAATTATTTATAAGTATCCACTCTTCTCGATTGAAGCTCCAATCAAGTGATGAGGAACTCCCTATGGAGGAGGAGGCTGAAGTGCTGAAAATTCAGAGAGAGAAGGCAAAAACACTTGAAATGGAAGATTTTGGTCTTGCAGATTCTGATAAAGAAATGAGTGATTTTGATGGTGAAGAGAAACTTTTTCAGGTAGCTGTGTAGCCCACTCTCTTCATGCCAAGTTTGTTGAGTATGCCCTGTTGCCCTCTTGGAAATATTTAGGAAGATTTACATGCATACCAATCAATTCTTATGTATTTACATATCCAGCACCTAAACTTTAATTTTTACATATATGACACCCTACGTATGCTTAAAAAAAGTGTTTTCACTTTCTTAAAGTTAAAATAGTGGAATTTTTAATGTGAGATGAAAGGTTTGGGTGGCATACATGTAAAATCAAAGTTTAGGTGTTAGATATGTAAACACAGAAGAATTAGGTGGTATTTATCTAAATGCTCAAAGTATTTATATGCATTCTTTCATAGATGAAGTATGCGTTGATGTGCTAGTCAACTACTTTGTCCGTGCCGCCTCACTTTTTTATTTATCTATAGGAATTAGGTAAAGGGACAGTTGCTCAGAAAACTGGTGTGGATGTTGATGGCATAAAAATTGATGGCTATGAAGAGATAAAGAAAAATTTCAACGCTTTGTCAAAGGTAGAGCAAATGGATGTTGTTTATAGGTATGAAATTTTGTCATTTTATGCTTGGTTTCAACCACTTACTTATTTTTCGCTTCTTTTTTGCTTTTCAACATCTTGTTAACGTAATTTGAGTTAATTGAATTTATTGCAACAAATTGCATGCCGCTTATGGATTGGATCCTAGATGTGCGCAGCATTGTACACTTATATATAAGTAATATTCTTTATTCTTCTATTGTTCTAAAACTAGTTACTATATATGTAAGCCCCCTTGGCATGGTAGTTGATAGCTTTACTTTCAACCAAGAGGTATTGGGTTCAAAGCTTGCATATGCATTCTCCAAAAAAAAAAAAAAGATAAAAACTTTATAGCAAGTAGCATTTATGCCACTAAGTGGGGTTGGATGATAAGCTTTTGATAAAAAAAATGGCTAGTATGTACGTTCATATGATGTGAATAACAATAAAAAAAAAAAAAAAATCATTGTTTAATAAAACTTTTAATAATGTGTTGATGTTTACTAGTTCTGACATAAGTTTTTTGAGAAAAATGTTATTTATGTAATTTTGATTTATTGTTATATCATGTAGTTTTATATGAAATAATTTTTTGCATAAATGAAAAAGTGAAATCTTTCTTTTAGTATCATTCAGATATATCATAAAAGCAACGTAAGTATTAATGATACTTAATTCTTCTATTAGAAGTTAGTTGATTTTGCATAGATTTAAAGACATACCATATATGAATTCAATTAGTCTAGTTCCGATGTATCCCACTCATTTTTCTGGATCGCTTACAATCTTCAAAAAATTGCTCAAATATTGGATTTGGGCTTTTTTGTGATCTGAGAAGATTTGCAAATGAATATATTTCATGCAAATTTCATCTTCTAAGGCTTTTGAAGAAAATAAAGCCAAAATTTGATTCAGCTCTAATATTCATCGTCATGAAAACATTACAAAATCAATTTTTTTTTTTTTTTTGAAAAATTCATTTTTCAAATGCCTAGCATTTGTCTTTATGGAATGGAAATGGAAGTGAAAATAACTGACGAGATGGAATAAAGTTTACCAAATAATCTGTTGTTTGCCCCTCATTGCGAAATATGTCAAGAGTACAATAACATTGCACTTCATTTGAAAAAAAGGGGCTTTGCTTCTTTGGGAAAAACACAAAATCATTTGGAATCCACTTTGATCGGTGGACTATGCATGCTTGGAAAGTTGGAATGCTATCTACTTTTTCTTGGAAAATTTTTATCGGTCATCAAGTGGTATTGTGGCACGATTTTTGTGTATATTTTTTGGGAGACTAGCGTTACTCTATAATGAATGATGCATGTGACAAAAAATAATTGGATTCAACTTTAAGATTTTGATGTCAAGGCTAGTCCTTGGCGGATTTAATCTTCTTGGTGTCTATCTTAACCTTTCCATTGCCAACTTAAAACCTTAAACTGAGGAGGGTCTTCTTCCTGAAGTTACACTTTCTTAGTTACATGAAGTGTAAATTTTTCTTTAGGAGAGTGAGCACAATCTGCATTTGTTAGAGTTATTCCTCCTACGTTTTCCAATAAATGAGGATATTGTTGAGGATACATCCACAAAATTCACCTTGAATGGTCTTAGATTATCATTCTTGAGATGCATATATGTTGTTAGTGCATTACAAAAATTGAATGATATCACTATCCACTCATATTGCCCTTGCCTGTTCGTGATTTTTACTTCTCATGTATCTTCTTCGTGAACTTAAGACTTGTTGGTGGTAGCTTGATTTTAAATATAGCTTTATGAAGCGTATTGCATGCTTTAGGTAGTTTAGCAAGTCATCTTTTTGAAATAGTGTATATTAGTTCTGACAATGATTTTATTTAGTACCTGTTGATTTATGGTCATCCACAAACTACGATCCTTCTTGGACACCATTACAATTAGTTTGCACAATGAGTTGCTTGACTTGATTAGACTATCTTTTTTACAACTCAACCACTTTATGACTTTTTTATTCTTCACCCGTTGAGTTATGATACATAACAATTTTGGATAGAGTGAAATTTGATAAGAGACAAATCTCATTCTTATTTGCCCGACGAGGAGGCAATTCTCTCAGTTCCTTGGAAAGTTAGGTGTGATTATATTATGTCAATGTTTAAGTACAATTTGTCTTTTGTGTGCGTAAGGGCAATTTAGTATTTTGTTATTTGTTATTGTTTGGTATATATAGGGCTAGTATGTTTAGGGTTAGGGTTATGCATGAGATTGTATCTTGAGTCTTATGGTTAGGGTTTGGGAGATATTTCCTACATCTTGAATTGTAGGATTTTGGAGAGATCGCCCACGTCTCGAATTGCACGTGCTTGTCTTTTTGGTATTCGGAGTTGTATTGCATTGATTTGTTTTTTAGCGGGATAAAATTTATTTTTTTTAACCCTATTATCTATGAGAAATCGTTCCGGTTCGTATCAAATTCGTATCAGAGCCGCAATCTTGGAATTTGAGAAGGAAAGAAGGGATATCAGCTCACAGAAGAAGATCACGTCTCTTCTAGGAAGAAAACGATCGTGGCGTAGAGTTCTTCATCCGTCTAGATATTGCAAGGCACGACTCCTTCATGACCATATGTCTCATATGTATAGAAGATTGCAAGATCAAGGTGTATAGGTGATACACTCAAGATAGAGCTAACTAAGAAGCGACCACAGCATCACGACATGCCGTGATATAATTGTGATAGAGCTAATTGGAAAGCATTGGCTATATCACGACATATAGGCTCTTGTGACTAAATCTTGAGATCAGGATTGCATCGTGCAATGACCTTACAACACGATACAATCACGAATTGAGATATTTGAGAAGTCACAGATGGGATTTCGGTGCACATGAGTTTTTTGTTCAAAAATTATCTTGGAGAAATGACAACAAGGAAAGTTGATGCTTTGGAAGAGAGATTGGAAGAAATGGGGCACCAGGATAGAGGAAAGGTTTTCCTCCATTGAAAAACCAATTGAAGAACTTGGAGGAGATGATAAGGAAGTTTTTTGAGATGCAATCCAGAACTCTGCCGACGGCTGAACTTGCAAACTCAACCAAGGGTAAACCAGAGAATCCATGACCATATCAAAAGAGAGCGATCTAATGTGAGGAACATGAGGAAAGCATCCACCATCAAAAACTCTTCTCTAGGACTCCAATGGGTGGTGAATTAGAGATTTCAGATGGAGGGGGTTGTGTCGAAAAATGGAGGGTTCATGCAAGCGGTCGGGAAAGAAGGAATGAGAGAAATCGGGATGAGGTATGATTAAGATTGATGTAAGAGTTTTACCCTAGATATATGGGGGAAACACCGGAGGGAGAAAAAGTTGGGTTAGATGTTCTAGGATTAGGAAGTTAAAGATGTCAATCTTCGAGGGGGAAGACACACATGAGTGGGTGTACCGAGTGGGGTGATATTTTGCACTGAATGGGCTAAATAGGGAGAAAACGCTCATGGAGATAGGGTTTTGTGTTGAGGGGGAAGCCAGGGAGGGTAGATACTCGATTGTGGGAGGAATTTTAGGATTATTTATTGAAACTTTTCCGAGCAATTCGTGGGAGACCTACATGAGCAATTCTATGTCTTGACTCAGGAGGGGACTATCATGAAATATAGGGAGAGATTCATGCAATTGTCGAGACAGCTGAGGGGGATTTCTGAAGCAGAATTGGAGGGGAACTTCATGAAGAGTGGGGAAGATGATGAAGCTCACCCAGATGATGGAAAACAAGAACTAGATGAAGAAAGACCATAAAAGATGGCACCACAGGAGGATTCCACAAGAATACCTCAATGAAAATGACACTGAAGACCCATATTGTTTCATTCCACGAGGTGCTGAAGGAGATGAATACAAAGGCTCATCCCGGGGGCAACTTCAAGCTACTCATAGAGACGGAGGTTCAAGACAAGAGGACAAAAGGATTATGCCATCGTTGCAAGGATCGCATGCTCCAGGTCCTTTTAGTCTGTTAGGGAGAGGTAGATAGTGAGGAGTCAGGAAGAAGCAGTGGAGGGAGAGGAGTACTTGCATCTGGATGTAGCAGTGGTATCCCTCAATTTAGTGGTGGGATTTACTCTAAATCATTCCACGAAGGTGAAGGGACAAATCGGGGAGCTATTGAAAGTGGTGTTGGAGGATAGTGGTGCCACTCAACTTCATCTCAAATCGGGTTGTGGACCAATTGCGGTTGAAGTTGATAGATACATAAAGTTTTGAGGTTATGATGGAGACAAAAAATGTGGAGAAAAGCAGAAGTTGCAAGGGATGGATGTTGATACTACAAAACATATAGGTGGTGGAAGACTTCCCTCTTTTGGGCTTCAAAAGTATATATGCGATTCTAAGGATGAAGTGGTTATAGATGATTGGAGAGATGTGGTTGGATTAGAAATCCTTGAATATGGAAGAGTAGGATAGAGAGGAGGAAGGTGGTGTTTCGCGGTGACCCTAGCTTATGTAAGGCCTTGGTGGCAGCGAATCCATGAAAGATGGCAACTATGTTGGAGGGACCACTACCTAAGACCTGCAAGAGCTTAGAAAGCTTATGGGACTTACATGATACTACCTGAAATTTGTGATAAGTGGCAATTTGATTGTGTGGTCGTGGACGTAGAAATTGAAGAAGGATAACTTTCAGTGGGACAAAATGACAACCCAAATTTCTAAGAAGTTAAAGAAGGCCATGACGAGTGTACCAATGCTGAAGGCAAGAACCAGACTCAAGACAATTTATGAGAGGGAGCCACATGACTTGATCTAGTAGAAGTTTTCTTTTTTCCCACCTTGAGGACAATGTCTTTTTGGGGTGGGAATATTATTACGCCAGTACCTAAGGGCAATTTTGTCTTATGACGCTTAAGGGTAATTTAAGCTTTCTTCATTTATTATTGTTTAGCATAAATATGGCTAATATGTTTAGGGTTAGGGTTTTGTATGAGATTATGTCTTGGGTCTTAGGGATAGGGGTTGAGAGAGATTTCTTACCCTCGAATTGTAAGATTTGGGGGAGGTTGTCTACTTCTCAAATTGTAGGTGCTTATCTTTTTTGTATTCGGAGTTGTATTGCTTTGAATTCTTTTTTGGTGGAATAAACTATTTTGTTTTCCTTCCTAATTTTTTTGAGAAATCGCTTAAGTTTGTATCATGTTATCCAGTTGATTTATCAACGTCTCATGCTGCTTGGCATCTATAGACTTGCTGTAGGTTTGGTTATCATTTTTGTCTTCTACCTTGAAGAGTTAATGCCTTTCTTCAACAGAGGGATGAAGGTACTCATCTTTTGCTTTCGAGTCAATTTTGTTTCATGCTTTTGTAACGAGTTCTTTTTTATTTTGATTCTCTTTGGTGTCTGTTTCTTTGTTCATCATTCTAATTTGCTCATCATCTTCAGCAGCACAACTGTTTTTGAAGAAGTGCAAACTTAGGTAGCCGAGTTGCTGAAGTTTTTCTTCTTGTCTGGTTGACATTATGACGTCGCTTCATCCGCTTCTTGAGAGTTCTTGTACCAAGAGCATTCTCTGGTCTTCTTGTAGCCATTTTCTGTTAACACTATGCACACCTTAGCTCTTCACAACTTGACGTTCTAATACTAGGGTTCCTAGTGCTCATATTTCATCTTGATTTGAAACATCTTACAAGACATTGAAAAAGGGATTTCAACATGTAGAGTAAGCAATTTAGGAACTTGGAAATATGGACCTTACTCTTAATTCGTAATTGTAGGCAATAAAACAATCGTTTCATTCAAGCAAGAAACCAAGCAATCACCAGGCAGAAAGTTCTCTTCCTTTAACTTTTTTCCTTCTATCTAATCTCTCCCTTGTCTTTTTCTAAGCTCTTCTACAAGCTCCTTGTTCTTCCTCCTCTAACCTAACGATGTCTCTTTTATAGAGGAGGATGATGTAGGTTATAAAAGAATGGGAAAGCTGTAAAATAAATTAGGTATTTTATTGAGAACAACATGGAGTAGTAATGGCAGGTGACAACACAATAATTCAGACTACCTCTATAAAATTAAATGCTTGTGTTGTATTATCAAAAAGGTGCTGTCGTGTTTTTTGTTTGAATTCATGTAGCTGCCGTGGTTTGCATATTTGATTAACAATGTTTTTTTTTCCTGTAATTTGCTTTTGCAATGATCCCATGGATTAAAGAATAAATCTCATCTTTTTCTATGCTTAGCCTTTTGTAGATTCGAGCCAAGAGTTGCAATGTTGGAAGTTGCGATCTGACTGTTGTAGTTAGGAAGTTGCCTTCAGAATTTTGTTACAACTTAGTGATTCTAGAATTTTGGAAAATGTGGTTCGTTTATAGCACGTGTAAGTTCATACAGAAGTTATAACTATTTGCCGTTGTAAGACTACTAATTTTTTCTATGAGGCATGATGAAATTTAATAGAATCAATATTAAGTCATTTTGTCTATCCTATTTCTGGTTAATTTACCTGCTCTATTGGAAAGTATCAAGCTTTGGCCCCATTCTGAAATTTGAGCATTTTATAGTACCTATTGATGCCATAGTGTTGTATACTGAATGTTGCTTTTTAATATGCAAACATTTTAATGTTGAACCACGTAATCATAGAGTTAATGAAATTAAAGTATTAATGATTACTTGGATCCTTATATTCCCCCAATTTATTATTTTTATAGTGCTGCTCCAGAACTTGTTAGTCTTCTATCAGAACTGAACACAGCTGTTGACCAACTTAAACAAGTGAAACCGTTTGCCTGTAAGGTAAATTCTTTGGACTTAAATTGTAGTTATCATTTGTTATTATAAATTGTTATGATAGTTCATTTGCATTTTTATTTTCTCTTTTGCTTGGTACATGCTTATTTTTTTCATTGTTTCATAGTTATCTAGTTATATTTTGAATTCATATAAAATATTGCATATATATTTGGATTGTTTAATGAAAAAGTTCTTATCTGTTTATAAAGAGTTACTATACCTTATATCTCCCCCCCACCAACACACACACACACACACACACACACACACACACACACACACACACACACACACATA
>JXCR01016090.1:18634-48278 GCA_002079205.1 Phalaenopsis hybrid cultivar
AAAAGGCTAATATATTAAATAGAAAGAAAGATACATATACAATATGTGGGAGGGCCCAAGTATGGTATCCCGTCCACACAAAAACCGCAAATAGTTCCAAAACTAAAAAAAAAAACAGAAAAATACATTAGATACTAAAATAAAAAACCTAACAGTGCTGAAAAACATAGTATTAGGTGTCTAAAGAGTGACCCAATTTGGTCTTGCCTCTACCTCTGGTTCTAGGGTAGGAGCAAACTAATAAGTTGATAAGATGATTGCCATTGCCAGTAGTAACCAATATATCATCTAATATGTTCCCGAGCTGGAGTCGGCCTCCATTCTTCTTCTTCCTCCTGGAATAGACCTGCCATTCCTCTTCCAAAGAATCANAATAGACCTGCCATTCCTCATCCGAAGAATCAGTCTGATGGGGTGGTAAAACTGAAGCAGAAGGATTACCAACCGTATTACCCATAATTGGTTCTAGTATATGTTAAGTATGAGTTGCTTCTACACCGGATACTTCTTGAAAAAGTGTAGTTATGAGGCTCTCCTGATTATCAGTCTGAACACTATCATTTGTAGGTAATAGTTCATCAGTGTTGTTTTTTATGGGATTTGAAGATGTCAGCATCACATCACTCGCAGTAACAGTAACAACAGTGTCATGGGGGGGTTCCTCAAGGGCAATAGACACCTTCTGTCTGGTAATATCCTCCCCAGGTGGAACTAAAATGTCTAGAGCAGTGGAGTTAGACCCATCCTTATTCACTTAAACCTTAGATTTCAAATTTGGATGAAACTTGTGACATTTATCAAGGACATGACCAAATATCTTACAGTGGGTACAATATGGGGGTCTGTGCTCTATGACGATTTGTTGCCAATAACCATTATGGGTTGTGCCAAGCCAGACTTCAGTAACATCAGTTAAAGTAATTTCCCTTTCCACAAGTATTTTGACCACCGAGGATCTGGTTAGGTTGAAAGTCGACAGATCTAGTTTTAAAGGATCCCCAAGAATGACCCCAATAGAGTAGAGAACCTGATGGTGAAAAAAATGCAACTTGAGACCAGTTAAACTAAACCATACTGTTATAGTGGGAGTTTCATGATTTTGGTCGAAATCAGGAGATCACTTGAGTAGCTTCATAGGTTTACCAACAATGTTAAGATATTTTTTGGAGAAAATCCGAGTCTAGTCTTCAGGCACGGTTAACTGAATCAAAACATGTCTTCCATCCATGAGCTTCACTTTTCACTTTCCTGCTAATTTGAGGTCATTAAAATTTTTCCTGATAACATCCATAGGTGGGTTTCCCCACTGAAGTTTCCCAATGAGAGCAAACTTAAATTTGCCAGTTAGGGTTGAAATTTCTGACTCTGAGAAAAAGAGTGTTGTCTTCCCATTTTTCCTGCTTGCATTCTTAATAAAGGGACAGTCACCTGTACCATCACAATTCTACTTATAACTTGAAGGGAACACAACCACCGTTTCCACAACGTGGGCAAAGGAGGTTATACCAGGTTCACCCGAAGAAGGAAGCTCCATCCAGAAGCTCTGCAAATCGGGCAGTGGGACAAAGAGGTCGAGGCGCTGCGCAGAAGACAATAAACCGCAGACAGGAACTACAAATGAGCTCGACAGAGTCGAAAATTCAGTTCGACAAAGCAGTGCAGGAGGCCCGCGACAAGACGACGCCGCAGAAAGCCGCAAGTACGAACTGTCGGGCACAGACGCGAACGGCTGCTAGGGCATGTGGTTCCTTTGTACGGCTCGCCCGCACACAGATATATATATGTGTGTGTGTGTGTGAAAGCCGCAGGTGCGAATTGTCGGGAGCAGACACGGACGGTAGGGCACAGACGCAAACGGCTTTATCGTATGTTCCTGCACGTGATCCCTTTCCTTTTCTTCTTCGACACCCTGCTAGGGCATGTGGTTCCTTTGTACGACTCACCCGCACACACACACACACATATATACATATATATGTGTCGCGTACTCAGATCAATTGGTCGGACATCTATTTGTCAGTTGTAAATCCCCTCTGGTCTGGGGTTCGATTCCCCCAGTGTGTAGAGTGT
Organism: Phalaenopsis hybrid cultivar; assembly: GCA_002079205.1. Taxonomy (NCBI): domain Eukaryota; kingdom Viridiplantae; phylum Streptophyta; class Magnoliopsida; order Asparagales; family Orchidaceae; genus Phalaenopsis; species Phalaenopsis hybrid cultivar. The sequence continues at coordinate 20,705 of JXCR01016090.1, forward strand.
GATACTCGAATTATAGGCACATGAGGGATGACCGGGGCTCACATCATAGCCTCCAGCCATTCCTTTTACAACTTTATGAAATTGTTGCAGAAAGATTTAATAAAGGAGGCAAATGAAATTTTTTGTTTATGCAATATGAAGTCCTAGAAAAAGTACAGAAGTTTATGAGAATAGATTTGGTTGCATGTTGGGTGGATCTACTACTGTAGAAATTTTGGTTTTGAGACAATTAATATAGAACTATAATGAGCCGAAAAATCAACTTTATGTTGGTGATTGGCTACATGCAGGATTTAGCTTTAATATAATTTTGTAAATCAGGATTTATTAAATCCACCGATATCCGAGTTAACCCAAACTACATTAAGAAAATAAAATATTATTACTAGAAGCAAATAGACGGTTACAGTCAAATATACTTAAAATAGAAAATACAATACACACGACATACAAACTCGCGTTAGGGCGGATCCCAGGTGAAGTTGATGACGATTAGAGGGCTTGGTGTGGTAGTGGCAAGGTATAGAAGGGGTTTCTAGGTTGTGGATGAGGAGCGACAACGATTATGGGTGGCTGGAACAGCAGGGCAGCAGGGGTCGACAACCCAAACAGCAAGAGTTGGCTGTTTGGGACGGTTGGACAGCAAGAAAATTGCAAAGGGGAGGCGTTGCAGCAATGGCAGCAAGCTGAAATAAGGCGAAACAGCTGCCCGGGTGGCTGGAACAGCATCTGGATGGTTGTTTCCTGGCGGCGACAACGAGTAGGAATGACGGTGGCAGTGGCGGTGATGGTGTGTGATTGTTGGGCAATCAAAGGAGTTTTAGGGGCTGCGACAACGAGGAGGATAGCAGGAAGGCGAGAGTAACTGCAGATAAATAGCAACAGGACTGCTGTTGGGACGACTACAACGAGTAGAAAGGCGTGGTAGCGAGGCGAGAGGGATGCGGGAAGAAGTAGGGAAAATAATCACCACCTGGAAATCAAGATACAGCCAAAGCACCACTTGGAACCCTAGGATACAACTCTCGAAGGGAAGAAGATATGCGGCAGCTATCTCGGTACAAAAAGAAACAAAAAGCTGACTTTCAAACTCTACTACAAAACATATATAAGGAAATACTAAAAAGTAAAGAAGAATAATAGGAATGAAAGTATAAGAAAGGAAAATGAGATTATTTAGTCCTTTCTCCCGCGATAGCTTTTCTTGCGGTACTGTAGCAACTACAACACTGCAGGAATTGTGTGGTAAGCATCCACCTCCTTGCTGGATTTAAATCCATATTTAAGATGAATCGAAAGCAAAAATTTGGCCATGAATCCAAATTTTCTTAAATCCAAGAAAACTTGGGTATCTTTTATTTTTGGATGTATTTCATAAATCCGATGATAAATCCAATTAATAGGCGCCACCAAACACCTCCTATATGATTTTTTTAATTTAAAATTTCAAAATATATATGTCAAAGATACACTGAAGCGATTAAATATTTTTCTATCTTTATTTTATTTTATTGATGTACTGTTAGTTTGTATCAAAAAGATATGGGGTGCACAAACAACTTGTAATTATGTGTATTGTTTATGAAGATGCAAACGATGCTTAGAGTGAGGTGCCTTGATGTGTAGATTTTTTATAAATGTCATATTTTTGATTGATGAATAATCCGTTAAAATAAAGAAAATATAGAATAATAGAAAAATGTTTGGAAGAGGAAGGTTTTAGAGTTAGTAAAATAAAGAATGTGTGTAGTTATGTAAGTTCTAGTAGGCTTTACTGGTGTGATATTATCAATCTATATTATTAGAAGCTAAAGTGATGTTTAGGTATGATATTTTTTGAAATATTTGGGATCTATCATACCGAGGAATATAAATATAATTAATAGAGTTAATTTTGAGTGGGTAAAATAGAAAAAAAATGCCTTGTTTGTGTTATACATTTAGAGGGTATTGTGGAAATTTTAATGTAGATTTTATAAATCATGATAAAGCTGACAATTTGGTATGGATTTGAGTGTTGGGTATTAAAGATTTTATTGATCTCTAAGGTGAGCATTATAAAGATGAGTACTATGAATATATGATAAAATTAATGATTAATTAATGAATAATTATATTAGTAGAACAATTACAATGATATCTTTTTTTTTTTTTGAAAATTACAATGATATCTTTTGAAGATAAGATAATTGAAAGTTGATATATGTGGTGTGGAATACAAAAGATGATAAAAAATGGTAAAAAATGCACCTATTAGACGAGCAAATAAAGTTAGTATCATAGGATTATAAATGATAAAGGTTGACTATATAGGATAATATGGATAGAAATTATTTGAAATAATATGCAAACATAAAGTTTTACTCGTTGATGCGTCCAAGGTTTGAAATTGAGCAATCCTTTATTGAGATGTATTCTTTTTGTGAAACGAGACATGAGCTTTACAAGATTTTGAGGTATAAGCTTTATATATAAATCATTAAATTAATGAAATATATGAAATAATAAGTAACATATTAACAACGAAGTAAGGCACAAATGAAAGTAAGTCAAACTAAGAACATTAAAACTCATACAAAGCTACAGGCACTAAATATTAAGTCTGTCTCACTCCCAATTCAACATTAATAGTCTAAGATCATAATTTATGAATTGAGAAATCCCTTCCACACTTGGAATTATCATTTTAGTTAATTATTTTCTATTGTCAATCATCCTCAGTTATGCAAATTGCCCTCATCTTTACTTGTGTTGTTCTTGCTATTACTTCATCATAGAAGTCAAATATTGAGATCTTGCTTTTATAATTGTGATGGTTTAAATTCATTTCATTCTCCTCAAATTATTTGTTATATGATGACAGGCTGTTACTAAGTAATAGACCTTTATTATCCTTTTAATTTTTTTCTTTTAATGTTTATATTTTAATATCTTTTTATACTTAATGTAAACCAAGGAACTTATTCTCAAGGTAGTCAAACAGTTTTTTCTCTCAATGTGAGCTTAGTTATAAGTACTCCAATTTTGTTCACATCACGATGACAAGCATGTATGATCTATTATTTTGATTTCAAAACTTTGTAATTTTGGAGTGCCATCTCTGAATTAAATATACCATTATTGATTTAAAAGGAAATTATGATTAGCACTGTATATAAATTTAAAATTATTTATTTAGTAAATGTTAAAATTTATCAAGGAAAGTCAGTTGTAGTATATTTGGTTTGTTGTTATTTTAAGAATCCTTGTCTGTTTTTAAATGCTAAAAGTTGGAAATCAACTTTCACCCTCTATGTTGAGTAAACAATCAATCTATCCATACAATCATATAAACCAAATTTGATTTTTAGATTGGTGGATTTACTATTAACATATTGATATTGAGGATTTAGATAATATTTAGTGGTTTGGAAATATTGATATAGTTGAATCTCTTTTTCCTCATCCATAATTTCCCAATTTTTCATTGTAGTTGCACTCATCGCTCCCTGTCTTTTGTTATCTACTCATTTATCTTATCCATGCTTAATAAATGAAACTCATATCAAACTTTTTTCTTGACACCAACTATTTTTCAAATATCAATGATGAGTTTAGTAGTCATGATAGTGTAAGCTATAATTAACCAAAACATATCACTCAAAATAATCTTCCTTACTTTTTTACATTCAGGTTTTTGGTGCAAGTACAATTAAAGTACTATGCGGAGGTAAACGCAGCCTTCAAAAGTTTTTTTTGGTTGCTTTGTAAAGTACATTGTAACAAATCTGACTGCTGTGGGTCTAATAAGTTCTTTCTTAAAGGGCTCAATTGTGATTGTAATTAAACTTTCTATTTCTTTTGCCTTTAGTCAAAACCTTCTTATGGTAAGGCAATGCCCCAATTTCTTCAAAAATTGAATCGGTGTTATATGCCGTCTCAACAATATGGTTTCTCATCGTCGTCAATTTATTTCTTACTTATGAGCACATGCATTATCAGTAATTACTTTTACTACTATATACCCTCTAATCTCTTCTATAACTCCCTACCAATTTATCTGAAATACTTTTTTCATCATTCATCACTCACCTGATCCAATACTTTAATAAACTTTAAAACGACAGTGCTATAAGAGTTTTTTATTAGAATATTGATCAAGCTTATATTTTAAACATCCAACCAACCATTTGGTATGATTGTAACTCTAATTTGTTACCATGTTCTCTCGATTTTTCTTAATAGTTATTGCATTAGTATTCAATTCCTCCAATTTCAGAGTCCCAAGCTCATAGAAGAAAGGAGGTTTAAGGCCTTTACCTTATGAACCTATATTATGAATTTTTTTGAAATAAGATGTACAAGTTGTCACATTAAATAGCATTGCATTCTCAAAGAAAAGTCCTACAATATCCATATAGACACGCTTATGAGCGTCTCCTGCTTTTTGTGCAGACATTCAATGAGATACCATTGCACCATTATTCTTTTCATCCTCTGCTTTCATATTTATTATCTATAGGCTCCTAACATCTATATTGGAGAAGAGCACTCTTTGTCATTAGGCCCATTATCATGATCGCCTATTAACTCTATCATTAAATTATAATTGTGCTAAATGCTTTATTATGATCACGTTATTCAGATAAGCACGATCTACTGTAACTAAAAAATATATTCTCTTATTTTTTTTTAAATCTTATGTAACCATTTTATTATAATAATTATATTGCCTAGTAATGTAAGTGTTCTCAATTCATGTAGTTTGTAGCTAATCAGTATATTTCCATGCTAGGTTTTTTCAATTTAATAGTAAATTCTTTTTAGAACATCTTATTTGAAAATAATCCCAAAATGAAAATTTCATTCAAAATAGAGAAAATCTCATTCCAAATAAAGAATAAGCAAATGATCATAGAAAACAAAATATTCTAAATACAGAAAGAAATAAGTGTAAAGAACCCAAGTCAAGTAAAAAATGGTCCACCGTCAACAAGGCACGGTAGGTTCAGGTGCAGCTACAACAGTTCCAATGTGTATGGCCAGGTCGTGCGGTTCGTAAGGCTTGCATGCTCTCAATTTGCTTTAGACTAAAAAAATAGGCTTAATTTGACATATTAGTTTTATACATTAAAAGATTTAAATAACCTAAGCCCTGAATAAAAGCTTACGCCTCCTTCAAATGGTGCTGAGTCACGCCTTACCCCCGCTAAGGCATACACCTCGGCCGGCACTCATGAGGCGCACACCTCATTGCTTTTTTGTGTACAGATGGCTGAGATGCTCCTCAAATTACACAATTTTAAATTTTGGTTGCGCCACTCGATCACTAAACAAGATCCAATGAAACCTGAGGTTTCATAAAGCCGCTTTGAATGGTTGTGATAAAGCTAAGAATGATTTTATTACTGATGCAACATGCAGTTTGCATGCACTCTGAGGAAAGGGAGCTGTGAACTACATAAAATTTGAACGTGAATTTTTATTGGAAAGGTGTTGAAGTGGTTTCATGCAATGCAATGTTTGAAAATATGATGTGGGTGCTTAGATATGTGGTGGGTCGAGGAAGCTTGTAACCCCGAAATAAATTAAGGGCCATTTACATAAATACCACCCAGTTTTTATTTATTTACATATCTAACTCCCGAACTTTAATTTCTTACATTTATACCACCTAAGTCTTTCATATCACAAAAAATACCGTCATTTTAACTTTCAAAAGGTGAAATACACCTTGTCATGCGTAGGAAAGATGGAATGCATGTAATAATTGAAGTTTAGATGTTAGATATGTAAAAACATGAGCATGGATGGTTATGTATGTAAATCTTCCATAAATTAAATGACAGCAATAGTAAGAGAAGGGTTGGTGGTGTTAATTATTATTAACAATTCCTGACAAGAAGTTTCCCGAACTTTAAAAGGAAATTGGAGTACATAGTAGTAGAACGAGACATTATCTCTTGTGCTTTTTTCATAAGTTTGCCAAGATATTAGATATAGATGATGACAAATGTTTAGCATCCTTTGAGTGGAAAAAGAACTAGAGGTAAAATATAAATTGAAGGAGTAGAACTAGTGATAAGAGGTAATAGTGTAAGTTATATAAAATTGTGTTCCAAAGCAGTTATATTTTTGCTTATTGTTGATAGCAGATTCTAAAATGTACCAAAACTTTTTGGAGCAATAGCAATAAGAGAAAACTCTAAGGACAGTAAATGTAGTTGACAGGCTGCTTTTTTTTTGTTTTGTTTGTTTGTTTGGTTCTATATATATATATATATATATATGCGTGTGTAGGTTGGGTCTCGTTATAAATGTAATGGATAAATATAACAAGGACAATATAATAGTGAGGTTGGGGAATTGCAAGGTGAATGTATGCAAAGATAGAGTGTTTGAGATTTATGCAATTTGCAAGTGGAAGATGGAGCTTTTGTCATTACAAAGGTTTTTTTTGGATGTCCGGGATTAAATGAAACAGTACGAAACACTTTCATAGACGTACAGATTAGTTAGTTTAACAGTTTATCAAATCATTTTGAGAATGGAAATTTAGTAATTTTTTTTTTTTTTATGTTTTTCTTATACCAACCGGTTTTTCTTTTATTTGTTACTTGCCACTTTTTTACAATGGGTAATTAACTTTTTTATGTATATATGTTGGACTTCCTTCTGCAGTGCTTTTATGTTTAACTATTTTTTTATGAGTGAGTCTTATTTGCATGCTTAGAGCTCCATGGTCCCCTCGTCTACATGTCAAGTTCAAAAGATTTTTATACTGTAGATCAGTCTATATTTTGTAAATATTGATTTATGCTTATGCCGGGACAAACTTTGTTTATAAAGCAATGATTTTTTTGGAGTTTTGTGATCACTTTACAGGTAGGTTTATGTGTACTTAGCTGTTAAGTAAAGCTTTGTAATTCTGCTGTTCATTGTTCTTTTTCCATTTATTATTTTTTTAATTTTTTCTTAAGAAGGTTATTAAGGAAGAAAAAGATCAACGTAAAGGGATGGACTATTTGGAGCTTAAACAGGTTGTGCTCTTAATTTATTGCCAAACAGTATCCTTTTATCTTCTCCTCAAGTCAGAGGGTCATCCTGTTCGAGATCATCCAGTGATTGCTCGGCTTGTAGAGATAAAAAATCTTTTGGAGAAGGTTAGTACTATAACTTCCTGCAAAATATTTACTCAGTTCTGTATTTATCAGGCCTATGTAGTTAACGTCTTTGTAGTTCTTTATTTCTCGCCCAAAAAAAGCTTTTTGATGTATATTTTACTGACAGATGAGTCAGATTAGTTCGAGATTCCCCTCACAATCTGGAGATGTTGACAGTCATACTTATTCCACAAATAAATCTGATGAAGAGAATGTCTCATTGGAACTAGAACCTGATGTGGTAGATATGTCTGCTAAAGCATCAACGGTAACGTTTCTTTCTCTTCTACTTTCAAATTTAAGTGTAACTGACCGCTCCTCTTATAAGTTATTGTAATGTTGGGGCATTTACATGCGTACTACCCAATTCCTATGTATTTGCATATTTAACACCAAAACTTTCATTTTTACATTTATACCACCCAAATCTTTTATATCATATTAAAAATACCACCTTTTTAACTTTTAAGGTGCTACATATTTAAAAATTGAAGTTTAGGTGTTAGATATGTAAATACTTAAGAATTGAGTGGGATGTATGTAAATCTTCCTTTTTTTTAATGTTTCAGGTCTCAGAGATTACTGGATTATTAAAGGATAGTTCTGTGGATGTTGACAGAAAAACCACTACCAAAAAGCTTCAGGTTTAGCGAAATTTTGAACTTGCTCGATTCAGTTTTTATTTTAATTTGGACGGCAAATTGTGATGATAACCGAACTTAACAGGATTCTCAACTAGATCTAAAAAGCATTCAGATGATGAAAATTAGGGAAAATCTTGAGTTGAAGTTGAAGCAGAAAGGTATATATACTCACATTCAGGGGAAGGTTGACAATTCTCTGAAGGATTTAACAAAGCCTATTAACGGGTATGTCTTTAACTATAAGGTTGGTTCTGCAGGATGTAAATTTACTCTTTCCTATATCTTAATGTACTGCACCCAGTTTTTGTTTTGATTTTTTTTTCTTATGTGAATAATTCATTGTTTGAACAGGAACCATGTAATAAAAAAAGATTTTGATGTTGAGGTTACCCACGCAAAACAGCATGGTCCAGATAATAGTCACCAGGGTGTAAACAAACTTGCACAAGCTGTTGTTAGTAAAGCGCAGAAATGGAAGGTAGTTACTAAACAGCATGCATAAACTGACGTTATATTTTTTTTTTCCGTTATTCTTATTTTGTCCTTTTAAAATTTCTTGTCTAATTGTGCTGAGTTTAGTAGGATATTCCGTTAATGTTTTATGAATGCTATTAGTATTTATTATATTTTTATTTTTCTGAGTATCTCTTAGCAATAAAAACAGAAAAAGAAAAGAAAAAACAAAAACCCATTGAAGCTTAATTTAGTATTGGTGTACTTAACTAGATTTCACTTGATGTTGGGTTAGGGCTTATTTTAATATGAATCAAGTCTTCTTATGAGTATACACTCTCACAATTACTTCTCAATCACTAGAGAACACAATTATATGATGATGTCACATAATCTTAAATTTAGGCTCATTTATAGTTAATATGGGGAATAGTTGTGGGAAGGAGTAAATTTGATCAAGGCCCGTGCTTCCATCATACCGACTACACTAATGAAGTCAGACTACTTGCATTTATTGTAACGTGTAGTAACCTTGTTTCGTCTTCTTTCATGTATCATTACTAGATCAAGATTGATGTTGATTCATTCACATGCGCAGGGCTTGTTTCTATTAAATTTAGTGGTTTTGTGGTGTATAGCATGGTCACTATCAGCTCAAAGGTTTTAGAAATGAAAGACAAAGGCTTAGATGCATTGGAATTATCATCAATTGTTCATGAGTTAGTTTGACTAGAAAAAAATATGTTAGCCATATGTTTACTTTGGTTGGTTTAAATAGTTTAATACTAGGTGCAAAAATTAGTTCAATTTTCAAGGGCAAGATGGGTGGAATTACTTCATTGGATATTACCTAATAGCCATGATTAACTACTTATCAATGGCATGACATGGGAAATTTAACTTGATTGAAGTAAACTCCAGCCTGCCCCATTAAGGGTGATTCTTAGGCATAGAAGATTTGGTTATATGTTTGGGCACTCTATAGTCTATATTAGACACGTGGCTCAGTTGGCCATCCTTAAGTATCGATCCCTTATTTAGACATGATTAAACCTCATTGTAGAGTATTCTATGTCGTTTCCATTGATCTTCTGTTGATTGGATTTTTTAGTTAAGCTCGAGTTGAAAATTGCTCATCTTAAGGAAATGCCTTTGATGTGTAATATATTGTGGCCTACCTTAATGAGCGTGGGTTCACCCAAATTGACTAACTTTATGGTTGTTAGATTTACTCTATGATAGTCCAAATAAGGGTTTTATCTCATCAGTTGGCCCATTTAAATTGTGCTTGAAAAGTAGGGCTTATATTGTGATTTTTTTTTTGAACTTATCAATGAATATGATCTTGGGTTGGTATGTTAGTTTTCAAAAGCCAGAGCTCAACTGAGTTTTTTGGGCTTAATAGTATAAACTTGCCCATATTTAACTGCCAGACTCAGTGGCCAATGAGTGTGAGTTGTGCCAAACTTAACTGATAGACTCAGTAGTGTGGAAGTTGGTCTTAAGTTGTTATTTGGTGGGCTTAAATTATTGTTGTTATAAACTTGGATTTTTAATGTTGAGTTTACTATGTGTGATCTGGTAGAGACCCTATATGGTGGAGAATGACATGAATTACTTTTGAGAGGCTAGGAGGTTCACTTTAACAACTATCATGGTGGGTTGCGACGTAATTATCGCAAGGAGGGAGAGAGGGGAGAGAAAGGAGATAGAGAGTTTATACTTATATTGGTTGTTTCCTCTTTGGAATGATAATCAGTTTTTTTTTTAATACATTGGGCAGGTTGTGGTAAGAACTTACGCATGTAGTGAGATTATTAGCGTCTATTCAAGAGGTTTTTTTATTTTTGTATTTGATTTTCTTTTTAATTTTGAACGTGATGGGTAGAAAACATGGTGAAGGGCTATGAGAAATATAAGTTGGGCAAGTCATAACTCATTGATGTGGCTACCCTTTGAAGAAGACTGAGTTCATTCATGTGGGTGATGGTGCAATTTGATTATTTCAGGGATATCTGCAGGTGTTAGGATCTACTCATTTGTGGATGCAAATGCATGCTGTAGCTTATGGTAGTTCTGTGGCTTTCAGGAGTTGGTTATAAATTTTTATTTGTAAATGCAGCAAAGTTTACAGGCTCGTGCACAATTCTCAGTTAACTATTACTGGAAATACTTTTGATGGGGATCTTCATGTTAATTGGTTTATATATTTTTTTTTTATCTTGTAAATTTTATATTTTAGTACTTTTTAATATTCTTATGATTGTGCCTATGAGTAGGGTTTGGCTTTATCAGTCTATGATAGCTTTTGATTTGGAAAACTTTTGTTCAGTTTGATTTATACCTGGGACCCTGTTTTTATAAAGGAAAAGTGGTAATAGGGGCTGCTCCTATTGAATTCCACGAGATTTTAATGAGTGATCTTCTCTTTACGGATTTAAATTAAATAAACTATGTTGATGATGGAGTTATTTATCTTGTAGTACTGAACATTATTGAATTATCTAATTTTGAAAGTACATAATTTTCTTAAAGTGGAGCCTCGGAAGGATAAGTTTTGATCCAAATTTTAATGGGTATCACCTCTTATGGTGTTATGTGGTTTCGTCTAACTGGGGTGTTTATGCGCTTCCTATTGCTTGAATGCAATAACTTCATTTTTTTTTGGGAAATTTACACATGGAGCACACAATTCTGATGTTCTCACATATCTCACACCTAAACTTTCAAATTTACATAAATGACACTTTGTTGCTTTAACCTATGCATGAAAAAGTGTATTTCACTTTTAAAAAGTGGTAATAGTGCTATATTTGGTGTGATATTAAAGATTTCAGTGCGATGTGTTTAAACATGAATGTTTAGTGTGAGATATTTAAATACCAAGGTTTTGAAAACCGGACCGAATATTGAACCAGTAAAGGAAGAGGTTCAAGGTTCAAAGGTTGAACCAGGGGTTCAACCGGATGAAATAATAAATAATAAATTTATTTAAAAACAACATAAATTATGTAATAATAATATAATTTATTCTTGAAGAAGTTTGTTACAATGAAAAATATGCATGTCCCACATCTCAAATAAAATAACACATAAAATAATAATAATAATTTATTTAGGAAAATATTAATCACAAAATAAAATTTCAATATTAATATCATAATCTTATCTTCTTTAAGAAATTTATTTTTTGATTTTTAGTTTTATATATATATATATATATATATATATATATATATATACTAAAAATGATATATTATTGAGAGTATTTCATGAAAAAAAATTTGTATGAATTTAATTAATCACAAAATTATTTTTTTTGTTTTATATATTAAATTGATTAATTATATAGTACAACAATAACAGGTTGTTATCTCACTAAGTGGGTTGGCTATATGGATCCTATTTTTTCATTTCGTTCTATTCATTTAATTCTAATAAATTAAGATCATTTTTTGTACAATATGCCCAAGTCTTTCTAGGTCTACCTCTGCCTTTCTTAACATAAGTTGAATCTAAAACATTAACTCTTCTATCCAGATCATCAATTAGTTGATGTTTAATGTGACCAAATCATCTAAAACGACTCTCTCTAATTTTGTCCGCCATTAGAGCTACACCAACCCCCCATCACAAATATAATCATTTTGCATTTTGTCTCTGTGTAAAGCCAGCACCCACCTAAGCATTCTCATATCAACGACACTAAACTTAGTTTTATGCTTCTCTTTTAAAGGCAAATATTCAACGCCATAGAGCATTGCAGGTCTCACCACCATCTTATAAAATTTTCATTTCAATCTAAGCATTACTTTTCTATCTCACAATAGGGCCTAATCATTCCTCCATTTGAACCAACTAACTTGAATTCTACGAATAATATCCCCATCTATATCACCATCACTTTGAACAATAGAACTGAGATTTCTAAAACGTTTACACCTTTTAATAATTTGATCACCCATAGTTACAACTCTGTCACTAGAGCTAATACTACTAAAATTATTTTCCATGTATTCAGTTTTAGTTCAACTCAAATGAAGGCCTTTAGACTCCAATGTAGACCTCCATAGTTCAAGTTTTTCTTGAGCTTTTTCTCTAGTCTTATCTACAAGAAGGATATCTTCATCGAGAACAATACACCAAGGTACATCCTCCTGTAAAGGTCTATTAAGAGCATCCATAACTAAAGCAAAAGGGCATGAGCTTAAAGCCGATCCCTGATGTAATCCAACTGAAGTAAGAAAATACTTGGTCAATCCTCTTGTTTAAACACAAGTAACTGCTCTAGTATACATATCTTTAATGACTTGATTATGTCATATCAACACCTTTCTTCTCTGGAACTCTCCAAAGGATATCTTTTGGAAGCTTATCGTAATCTTTTTCTAAATCAATAAAAATCATTTGTAGATCCTCTTTATTCTCTTTGTACTTCTTCATCAGACCTCTCAATAAATGTATAGCTTCCATGGTAGACCCGCACTACATAGATCCAAACTGATTATGAGAAATATTTGTAATACGTCTTAACCTATGTTAAATTACTCTCCCATAATTTTAAAGTATAACACATCAAATTAATTTCTTTATAATTTGCACACTCTTGTGCATCCTTTTTATTCCTAAAAATGGTGATCAAAATACTCTTCCTCCACATCTCGGGCATCTCTTTAGTTTTTAAAATAATATTAAAGGAGTTTAGTAAGTCAAGAAATTCCCAAATCTCATAAATATTTCCACACCTCAATTGAGATATCATCAACTTCTTTTTCACTAATGCGATGGTAAAAATAGAACATTTTATTATTATTAATAATGATATTAAGGTTACCAAGATCAATCATATTTTCAAAAACTTCATTGAAAAATTTATCAAAATAACTCATTAACCTATGTTAAAATATTTTTCTAAGAAAAATACATTTTGATTTTCATCTGTAATACTATTTACTTGAGTTAAATCTTTACTTTTCCTTTTTATTTGACTTATTTATACATATATTTTTTTACCATTTTTAGTACCTAATTTATTATAAAGACAACTAAAATATAATTTTTAGCATCGCAGATTGTTCTCTTAGACTCCTTACGGGACATTTTTTTATTTTTCACACTTCTCTAAGCTTTTCATTTAAATAAATATTTATGGCATAACTTCATATATTTTATCTTTTCTTGTACATTATTATTCTACCATTAATTATTTTTATTTATAGAAAATTTTTCTTTTGATTCTCCAAGTACATATTTTGCTATTTGTTTAATATTATTTGTTATTTTATTTCGCAAAAAAATTGCTTCTTCATAAACATCCCCGATCTTGAAATCTTGAAGTTGACTCATAAAAATAATTTTATGTGTCATTTAGGTTCCCCTATCTAATTCTATGACAATGATTCCTAGTATTCTTTATTTTACTACTCGTCATCTTAAAATCCAGAATTAATAATCGATATTGAGTACTTAATTACTCTCTTGGAATGACCCTACAATATTTACATTCTCGATAATCTCTTCTTCTCATAAGAAAATAATCAATTTGTGTTTTACTAAATCCATTCTTAGAAGTAATAATACGCTCATCTCTTTTCTTGAATAAAGTATTAACAATAACAAAATCATACGCTTAAACAAAATGTACCTTCATTAATCACTCTAAAATCGTAGCCACCATGAATATTTCTAAAATCTTCTACGACTCTATTTACATGTTCATTTAAATCTCATCCAATAAAAATTCTTTCTTTAAGAGGTATCATTTGTATTAAGTCTTTTAAGTTATTCCAAAATTTTTCTTTAGAACATATATCTAAACCTACTTGAGGAGCATAAACACTTATAATAATAAAAATCTTAGTATCAACAATAATTTTAAGGCTATAATTTTATCTCAAATTCTATTAATTTTTTTAACATTATTTTTCAAACTTTTATCTATAATTACACCTACACTATTTTTAGTGTTACTATTACTTGAATACCAAAGTTTAAAATCTAAGTTATTAATCTCCTTAGTCTTTTTTCCAACTCATTTAGTTTTTTGAATACATAAGATATTTATCTTTCTATGAATCATAATATAAACTAATTTCATTAATTTACATGTGAGAGTACCTATATTCCAAGATTCTATCCTAATATTAGTTTCATGGATTAATTTCTTTACCCGCATCTGTATGTAATATAAGAACATTTGCTTGTTTGACACTACATACGAGCGCTGGTGTAGTGGCCCTTGCACACTTTTCACTGTGTTACAACCATACGTGTCATTTCTAGGGGGACGCCCTAATATTTACACAATAAACAAAATGGTTGTCATAATTTTTCTACAAATTTTACGCTGACCGTCGATTGCCTAACGCAACCCTCCACTTTTTGCATCTGTGGCTTGGGACCCGACATGACAGTGCTATAATTATATATTAATCATTTTGATTAAATTTTTTATTCCATTATGTAAATCAATATATCAAATTTAATAATGTATAAGTTTAACGTGTATTATTTGTAACTCTAACTAAATTTTTTTTTTATCATGCTTTCATTACTTTTAATCCCACATCTCAACGATGTATTCACTAGTTGTTTTTTAAAAGAAAGGTGTAGAAAGTAGAAATAAATTGAAATAATTCCATTAAGTTGGACATGTTTTTGGATAGGTGGGCCCATGATATTAAATAATATGTTTATTTTATTGTTATGTTGGTCCTTAGTCCTTACAACTTAGCAACAAAAAATTGGTTTGGACCCCACACAAAATTTCAAACGCAACAAGCTCCTTTACCTTTTATAGTTTAGTCCCACATCCTTAAATTTTTAGTTGCATTTTTCTTTTCTATTGAAAGGCATGTGAGTATGGGATAACTACAACAATAATTTATGGGCCTTCCACTTTAGGTTAAATTGCGAAAATTTTGCATAAAAATGCAGGAGCGGGCGGTTTATTGAAACCGCAACTAGTTCTCCGGTTTTAAGGTTGGACCACTGGTTTAGGGTCCAATGTAGGGATAGTTTTTAGCTCGCTTGGAACCGGACCACCGACCGATTTAGTCTGGTTTTTTAAACTATGGTAAACACATAAGAATTGTGTCCTATATAAATGCTCTCTTTTTTTTTTTTTTTTTTTTTTTTNCAAGGTTGGACCACTGGTTTAGGGTCCAATGTAGGGATAGTTTTTAACTCGCTTGGAACCAGACCACCGGCCAATTTAGTCTGTTTTTTAAACTATGGTAAACACATAAGAATTGTGTCCTATATAAATGTCCCCTTTTTTTTTTTGTTTTGCCATGCCTTTACCTTTTTTTTACATTCTATGCGTATTTAAGATAGCTCTTTTTGGTGAACCGAATGTTAATCAAACCAATTACAGATCGGCTGGCCTAGGGATCTTTATGATTATATTTGTAATCTTAGGCATGCATATTTAGTTTTGGAATTCACAAGATTTTAATTTTTCTCCATTTTATTTATTTTGATTCTTAGGATATTTATTGCTGTCTAGATATTCCATCGCTTGCTGATTTATATTGTTTAAATTTCTCATTTATATCTTTGGATTCAATCAATGGTTGCATTATCTTTTTTATTCAATTTCTTTTATTTCAGGTTTACACTTAAAGATGGGTTTTGTTTAATTAGAGTATTATTTGATCTTTGAATTCTTAATTTTGTATGATGTACATTCATTGGATCATTTTAATTGTATTATGAATCTTTGAGCATTCGTCAACTTTTGGCTTACATTGGCCTATAATTTACTACACCTTGAAATGCTTTTAGTTAAGCATGACTTTCTCTTTGCTTGGCTCTGTAAAAGAAAAGCTAGAACAATTTCCAACATTTCAAACCTCAAAATCTTCATTCTTTATAACTGCAAGTCTATTCAACTCCCGAAGTTCTACCTTTTTGTGTCATGCTAATTATTGGATATTAAATTACTGCGATATCATAGGGCTTATTTGTTATTTGTTTTTATTTTTTCTTTTGTTTTTTAAAAAATATTTTTTTAGTGTTATACACACACACATATATGTATATGTATATAAATATATTTTTTATGAAAAGCTCAAGAGCTGATTTTATTGAAATAGAAATGATACATAAATGTTGTATGAGAGGGCCCAATAGAGTCACCCTACCCATATAGTAATACCTCGACTAGAAGATACAGATGGACTCAATAAAAATGTAAAACAAATTTAAAATATGCAAAAAACATGTAGCTAAGGACGAGTCAGTTTAGTCCTGCCTCTTCTTCTAATTTTAGGAGCGGAGCCAGATAACAAACTTTGAAGAGTCGTGTCATTGTTAGGAATACCCAAAGTATCATCCTTTAAGTTTCCAAGTTAGAGTGTGCCCCCATCCTTCTTCTTCCGCCGAGAAGTGTAAACCTGTCATTTTTCATCTGAAGACTGGCTCATGTGATCTTCGGTCTGATTAGATGTTAGAATCACAGTAGAAGGAAAGACGATCGTTGTCACAACAATAGGTTCCAGTGTATTTGAAGTGTGAATTGTCACATCTGCACCTGATGCTTCCTGAAAATAAGCAGACAAGCAGCTCGAGGGAACCTGCAACTCGAAGTGTCACAGACGCAAGCCGTAGATGACGAGTAGGCTCGAAGCAGACGAGCAGACGACACAGCGCAGGCTCGATGACGCAGCAGACGAGCTAGCTCGACGACGCGAGCTCCTCCGCCGTGTGTGTGTGTGTGTGTGTGTGTACACACACACATATGACACCCATATTCGTGCAGTTTCTCACTGTGCTGTAGGTTGACACTGGCTGTTGTAATGGCCTCAGGAATTTCTTATGCCGCCACTCTCACTGGTGATAACCCCGCCAAACCCTACTGCGGTTCTAACGAGATTGGGACTATCCTTGGGACTATCTATCTTGTTCTCATTACCTGAATTCAAGCTTCATTTCTTTGACCTACCTATCTTATATGCAATTGAGACTATCATTGGAAAACCTTTGCAGGTAGACTTATATACAGTTCATTCCTCAATGTCCTTTATTGTAAGGATTTTGATTAAACGAGATATTACACTGCCAGATGTAGAAGAAGTCTGGCTTGGATCTGCTCATAATGGTTATTGGCAAAAAATCATTATGAAACAAAAACTGTACTACTGCAAGCACTGCAAGATATTTGGACACCCGCAGAAGAAATGTTTCAGATTGCACCCACAGTTGAGAACCAATAATCAAAAGCATAGACACACTATTAGCGCACCTCATGTGCCTGAACGCTCTCCCAGCAAACCTGATGACAAACAACCTGAGGAGGAAATCACCACAAGACAAGAGTTGGTGTCTGCCCCTGAGATCCCTTCTCTTGACCATACTACAACAAATAATGTTCGAACTGAAAATCAGAATAGTCCCACAGCTCCTATTTGGGAAGCATCAGGTGCAGAGGTAACAATTCACACTTCACATACATTGGAACCTGTCCCGGTGGCAACGACTGTCTTTCTTCCTACTACGATTCTAACATCAAATTAGATCGAGGATCACATGAGTCAATCTTCAGATGAAGAATGACATGTTTACACTTCTCGGCGGAAGAAGCAAGCTGGGGGCACACTTCAACTTGAAAACTTAATGGATGATACTTTGGTGACTCCTGAGAATGACACGACTCTTCAAAGTTTGTTATCTGGTTCCGCTCCTAAAACTAGAGGAAGAGGCAGAACTAAACTGGCTCGTCCCTAGTTACTTGTTTTCTGCATGTTTTGAATTTGTTTTACATTTTATTGAGTCTATCTGTATNGTTTTTAATTAAAATATAAACAAGTTAAAATAAATAAAATAAAATATAAAAAACAAAAAAATAATAAAAAAAAAAGATCCCAAACTGACCCTCAAGGGAAACGCATTTCTATGAATTCCTCCATGCAGGATCAAAGCAGACTTGTGCACTCTGTTTGAAATGTTGTTTTATAAAAGCAGTCAAGTATAACAGTGAGATTATGACACTCCATTGTCCTATTTTATACTAAATTTTTTTCTTTTTGATTTATGGGTTTGTTTTTTTAATGCTGTTAGCATTGTTTATTTTTTTGTTTAAAATTCTATCTCCATTGTCAAGTTTGTGTCTGAAGTCCTGTTTCCAGTATTTCTTTTTCGTATGTGTAAGGCTCAAATTTATATGCCTGCTAGTTTTTCATGGGGTCGTGGGCCGTGGCTCCATTTTTTAATGGACCATGCAATTTTGAGTCGCTGAGAGCCATTACCAAGCAGGCACCAAGTATTTGGCCATGGTTTAACCGCTGCATTGCTTGAGGCCAAAAAGTTTCAAGAAATTTAAATGAGAATATTTATTGTTGAAGAGCAAGGATCAAAATTTGGTGTCATATTATTTCTTGAAGTGACTGGCATCTCTCTTGACGGATGAGAAGAATCCAATTTGTACGGAAGGGGCTTCTTGGGAGGGTTGGCCTACCCTTCTTACTGAGCATCAGTGATTTACCGCATTTAGGTACAGTTCTATTTTGCAAATGAAGCTTGATAGAGGTGTAGATGATTCGTGTACCCTCAGCTTGATTATTTAATCGTGATCGAACTTGAGCTCAAACTTAAGTTTACGAGTTTGAGAAAACTCACTAGCTGGTTTTTTTGTCATGAAAGAAAGATAATAATATTAATTCAAGTTAGTATTATAATAAAATGTCAAATAAAATGATTTATTGGAGTCAAATAATAGATAATTATTTGTTATAAAATGTTAAATTTTATTTTTTACTTTTATTATATTTTGAGTATATTTTATATTAATATATTTTTAAACCAGCTAACGAGTAGAGTCTAGGTTAGCTTGAGCTTAGCTCTTTAGCTCANGTTTAGGTACAGTTCTATTGTGCAAATGAAGCTTGATAGAGGTGTAAATAATTGCTCAAGCTACCCTCAACTTGATTATTTAATCGAGATCGAACTTGAGCTCAAACATAAGTTTACGAGTTTGAGAAAACTCACTAGCTGATTTTTTTGTTATGGAAGAAAGATAATAATATTAATTTAAGTTAGTATTATAATAAAATGACAAATAAAATGATTTATTGGAGTCAAATAATAGATAATTATTTGTTATANACGTTTAGGTACAGTTCTATTGTGCAAATGAAGCTTGATAGAGGTGTAAATGATTCATGTCGAGCTTGAGCTACCCTCAGCTTGATTATTTAATCGAGATCGAGCTTGAGCTCAAACTTAAGTTTACGAGTTTGAGAAAACTCACTAGCTGGTTTTTTTGTTATGAAAGAAAGATAATAATATTAATTCAAGTTAGTATTATAATAAAATGACAAATAAAATGATTTATTGGAGTCAAATAATAGATAATTATTTGTTATAAAATGTTAAATATTATTTTTTACTTTTATTATATTTTGAGTATACTTTATATTAATATATTTTTAAACCAGCTAACGAGTAGAGTCTAGGTTAGCTTGAGCTTAGCTCTTTAGCTCATTGAACTCAGCTCAAGAGCCACTTATTGAGACCAACTCAAACTAGCTTAGCTTAGTTACACCCCTCGTTGTGATGGAAGTATTTTCATTGTTTTATAGATTGTTAGGTTTAATTCATTATTGATCATTGCATGTCCCAAGTTTTGCCTGCATAAAGTCTCATGGCATGAAATTTTTCTCTTGATCATATATTTTGATACTATAACAACAACAACATTAAAGATATATATACTAAAGCTATCACTTGTGTTCGAACTGAATGAGGATTGACCAAATTTTTTCTTATTTCCGTTGGATTACATTAAGGATTGACTTTAAGCCCATATCTTTTTGCTTTAGTTATGGATGGTCTTACTGGACATTTACAGGAGGATGTANGCACCCCTCGTTTGTGATGGAAGTATTTTCATTGTTTTATAGATTGTCAGGTTTAATTCATTATTGATCATTGCGTGTCCCAAGTTTTGCCTGCATAAAGTCTCATGACATGAAATTTTTCTGTTGATCATATATTTTGATACTACAACAACAACAACATTAAATATATATATACTAAAGCTATTACTTGTGTTCGAACTGAATGAGGATTGACCAAATTTTTTCTTATTTCTGTTGGATTACATTAAGGATCGGCTTTAAGCCCATATCTTTTTGCTTTAGTTATGGATGGTCTTACTGGGCATTTACAGGAGGATGTATCTTGGTGTATGCTTTTTGCTGATGATGTCCTTCTCATGGATAAGACGAGAGAAAAAACCCAGGAAAATTTTGATTTATGGAGGTCTACATTGGAGTCTGAAGGCCTTCATTTGAGTAGAACTAAAACTGAATACATGGAATGTAATTTTAGAGTAGTAGTTCTAGTGGCGGAAGTGTAACTTTGGGTGATCAAATTATTAAAAGGCGTGAACGATTTAGACATCTCAGGACTGTTTTTCAAGGCGGTTGTGATATAGATGGGGATGTTAACAGTATAATTCAAGTTGGTTGGTTGAAGTTGAGGAATGCTTCGAGCCTTTTGCGTGATAGAAAAGTATCACTTAGACTGAAAGAAAAATTTTATAAGATGGTGGTGAGACCTGCAATGCTCCATGGCGCTGAATGTTGGCCTTTAAAAGAGAAGCATAATACTAAGTTAAGTGTTGTCGAGATGGGAATGATTAGGTGGATGACTGGGTTTACACTTAGAGACTTAGAGACAAAATGCGAAATGAATGTATCTGTGATAGGGTTGGTGTAGCTCCAGTGATAGACAAAATTAGAGAGAGTCGTCTTAGATGGTTTGNGTAGTTCTAGTGGCGGAAGTGACTTTGGGTGATCAAATTTTTAAAAGGTGTGAACGATTTAGATATCTCAGGACTGTTTTTCAAGGCGGTTGTGATATAGATGGGGTGTTAACAGTAGAATTTAAGTTGGTTGGTTGAAGTGGAGGAATGCTTCGAGCCTTTTGCGTGATAGAAAAGTACCGCTTAGACTGAAAGGAAAATTTTATAAGATGGTGGTGAGACCTGCAATGCTCCATGGCGTTGAATGTTGGCCTTTAAAAGAGAAGCATAATACTAAGTTAAGTGTTGTCGAGATGAGAATGATTAGGTGGATGAATGACTTTACACTTAGAGACTTGGAGAAAAAATGCGAAATGAATGTATCTGTGATAGGGTTGGTGTAGCTTCAGTGATGGACAAAATTAGAGAGAGTCGTCTTAGATAGTTTGGTCACATTAAACGTCGACCATCTGATGATCCGATTAAGAGAGTAGATGTTTTACATTCGACTTATGTTAAGAAAGGCGGTGGTAGACCTGGGAAGACTTGGGCTTATTCTATAAAAAATGATCTTAATTTATTATAACTAAATGAAAATAGGACGCAATGGAGAAAAAGGATTCATGTAGCCGANGGTGGTAGACTTGGGAAGATTTCGGCTTATTCTATAAAAAAATGATCTTAATTTATTATAACTAAATGAAAATAGGACGCAATGGAGAAAAAGGATTCATGTAGCCGATCCCACGTAATGGAATTAAGGTATTGTTGTTGTTGTTGATCTTATATTTTAATATTATTGTAAATTTATACACTTGCGTGTTTGGGCTTGTGTATTTACAGATTTTCAGTTCATCACATTTAGCGCTTTCTTTACTTACTCTGCAGAGGAATGGTGAGTTGAATAGCTAAACCAAATCCTATCTACTTTCCCTTGTTTTTGTTGGTTATCTGTATTTGATAAATTCACAGATATTTGTCATTTCAAAGTGTTGCAGCACAAGCTTATATAGTTTATTTGTTCAAGTAGCCACAGAATAAACAAATTATTAGTCATAAACAATGTCTAATTTTTATATACTTTGAAGCTTCCCTATGATGACATTTTTATCTTATGTTTCAAGGTTATTTCTGGTGATGATGATTTGCCAAAGAGGGATGATATTGCANTCAGATTTTCAGTTCATCACATTTAGCGCTTTTTTACTTACTCTGCAGAGGAATGGTGAGTTGAATAGCTAAACCAAATCCAATCTACTTTCCCTTGTTTTTGTTGGTTATCTGTATTTGATAAATTCACAGATATTTGTCATTTCGAAGTGTTGCAGCACAAGCTTATATAGTTTATTTGTTCAAGTAGCCTCGGAATAAACAAATTATTAGTCATAAACAATGTCTAATTTTTATATACTTTGAAGCTTCCCTAAGATGACATTTTTATCTTATGTTTCAAGGTTATTTCTGGTGATGATGATTTGCCAAAGAGGGATGATATTGCAGAAAGGCGTAGAAAGCACGAGCTCAGAGTTCTCTCCAGGGCTGGGGTGACATCAATGGATGATGGCGACGAAGTTTATGATGACCCTGGTATAAATACTGTTGGCACTGATCTCCAAGAAAATGAAGAATTAGAATCTGAAGATGAATTCTATAGAAAAGTCAAGAAACAAAGGGCTGAAAAGCTTACTGCTAAAGCAGAACTTTATTCAAGGTAAGCACCCTTTTTGAAAAAAAGTAAGAATCCAGTTTGAGTGATTCAACCTCAATTTGAAATTGAAGATTCGAATTTTCACTTTATTTTTTAACAACATATTGAGTTTTATTTCAAAGTTGATTCAAGCAATATCTATTATTTTATAGAAGTATTTTTAAAATTTTAGTTGAATTTAACATATATTGTTTCTTGTCTTGTTATTTATGTATATACGAATTACCTAGTTCCATACACACATGTTTTTATATGCATATTTGTCTAGTCAATTAAAATTTAAGCAAATTTCTACTCAGCAAACACAATTATTTTTCATCTCTCTTGAAGCATCACAAGAATCTTGTCCCAAAAATTTTTTGGGATTTTTTGTTTGTATATTACTACATTTACATAAAATTTTAGGCATTCAACTCTGTTCATAAACCTCTTGCAGTTTATGTTAACACAATACTCTAGTAGCCTGGAAGAACAGTCCATTTAATGCTTTTAAAAATAATAAATTGTTGTGAAAACTATGGGTTTCTTATTTCACTTGTAGATCAAAACGTAAAACAATTTTAATGGATAAAAATTTAGTTAGTTCTTCTAGGAGAAGCACACAATTCTTATGTATTTACAAATGTCACTCATAAAATTTAATGTTCACACACATACCACTCAAATCTTTAATATCATATAAAAAATAACACTATTACCCCTTTTTAAAAGTGAAATACACNCTTAACAACATATTGAGTTTTATTTGAAAGTTGATTCAAGCAATATCTATTATTTTATAGAAGTATTTTTAAAACTTTAGTTGAATTTAACATATATTGTTTCTTGTTATTTATTTATATATGAATTACCTAGTGCCATACACACATGTTTTTATATACATATTTGTCGAGTCAATTAAAATTTAAGCAAATTTCTACTCATCAAACACAATTATTTTTCATCTCTTTTGAAGCATCACAAGAATCTTGTCCCGAAAATTTTTTGGAATTTTTTGTTTGTATATTTCTACATTTACATAAAATTTTAGGCATTCAACTCTGTTCATAAACCTCTTGCAGTCTAGAAGAACAGTCCATTTAATGCTTTTAAAAATAATAAATTGTTGTGAAAACTATGGGTTTCTTATTTCACTTGNACATAAAATTTAATGTTCACCACATACCACTCAAATCTTTAATATCATATAAAAAATAACACTTTTACCCCTTTTTAAAAGTGAAATACACCTGGTCATGCATAGGATTATAACTCGAAAGTGATTTTTTATGTAAATGTGAAAGTTTAGGCGTGAGATATGTAAATATACATAAGAATTGAGTGCTACGTATNGTGATTTTTTATGTAAATGTGAAAGTTTAGGCGTGAGATTTGTAAATATACATAAGAATTGAGTGCTACGTATGTAAATATCCATAAAAATAAAATGTTTAAATATTTAGGTTTTTATTATATTTGTTTTCTTACTCACTCTAAATAAATGGTAATGTGAAGCAAATTTATAGAATAAGCACAATTAATTGTATCATCCTTATTTTATAGCACATGATACTTGTACACAATAAAATCTGCTAATAATTTTAACTCTATTGTAAATCAATATTAATTATAGTATTAAAATGATAGCATTTTGCTTTGCGATTAATTTTGACTGCAGTAGTACTTAATTTCATTACTAGTACATTGTTAAAGGTTGCCAGAGAGTGCTATATTAGTAAGATTTAAATCTTTAGGGCGGCATACCAGTAATCATAAAGAAATTGAGTGGTATTCCAATAAATATGAAGCCTCTAGTGCCATATGTATCAAGATCAGCCCTTGGATGAGTTTATTTATTTCTCTACTTCCTATATTATCTACAGAGCTCACGAGACGCCNCTTAGGACGGCATACCAGTAACTATAAAGAAATTGAGTGGTATTCCAATAAATATGAAGCCTCTAGTGCCATATGTGTCAAGATCAGCCCTTGGATGAGTTTATTTATTTCTCTACTTCCTACATTATCTACAGAGCTCACGCGACGCCAACGGCGGAGCCTGAAGCTGAAGGAAAACGCCAAATCACTCGTCAGGTCAGTTTTTATTTTTACAGGAATTTGCACCACCAAAGATTTACTACATTTATTCAAAAATACCACTATTTTAACTTAAAAATGTAATATACATTTTCATGCATGTGTAAGCGGGCATGCATGTAAAAATTGAAGCTTTCCGTGTTAGATGTGTAAATTCATAGGAATTGACCGGTATGTATGTAAATTCTACTCCTTTCTATCATCTTGATCAAGTTTGAATGAAAGGAAATGAATTATATCATCTTTATACCAAGATTGTTTTACCTTTTCCATCAAAATTTCCAGATAGAAAAGAATAGAGGTCTCACTCGCAACAGGAAGAAGCTCACCAAGAATCCACGGAAGAAATACAAGGTAAGCATGACAAGCATTTCTAGTTTTAACTTTAAATGTCAGGTGGATTAAATAATAATAATAATAATAATTGTCTTTTATTATGATTTTGATCAGATCAAGCACCAGAAGGCTGTTGTTCGCAGGAAGGGGCAGGTACGAGACATCCGAAAGCCCAGCGGTCCTTACGGCGGCGAA
This sequence comes from Phalaenopsis hybrid cultivar, assembly GCA_002079205.1. Classification (NCBI taxonomy): domain Eukaryota; kingdom Viridiplantae; phylum Streptophyta; class Magnoliopsida; order Asparagales; family Orchidaceae; genus Phalaenopsis; species Phalaenopsis hybrid cultivar. The sequence continues at coordinate 46,004 of JXCR01016090.1, forward strand.
GCTACCGGAATCAACACTAATGTTAGCCGCAGCATCAGGTTTAAAAGCTGAACCACACGCTGATTTCATTTTGCTTTTTAAGCCAGGCTTCAGATTTTGTTTTTCCTTTATTGCTGATTTGTGCTGAACGGCTGAGCAGCTTTGTTGGTGGTGGTCGTTTGATTTCTTTTAGAATTTATTATCATAATGTCAATGTAAATCAACCGATTTAAGTTATTTATTTATTAATCTGTTCGTGGAAAGTTTTGTTCGGATTGCATGATGGTCGTAGGGCTCATTTGCTTGTTAGCTGTAGGGCTGTCAAAACGGCTCGTTGTTCGCGAACAGCTCATGTTCGGCTCGTTAAGAAGCTCGTGTTCGGCNGCTCAACTCAGGAGCCACTTATTGAGACCAACTCAAACTAGCTTAGCTTAGTTACACCCCTCGTTCGTGATGGAAGTATTTTCATTGTTTTATAGATTGTCAGGTTTAATTCATTATTGATCATTGCATGTCCCAAGTTTTGTCTGCATAAAGTCTCATGACATGAAATTTTTCTCTTGATCTTATATTTTGATACTACAGCAACAACAACATTAAAGATATATATACTAAAGCTATTACTTGTGTTCGAACTGATTGAGGATTGACCAAATTTTTTCTTATTTCTATTGGATTACATTAGGGATCGACTTTAAGCCCATATCCTTTTGCTTTAGTTATGGATGGTCTTACTGGACATTTACAGGAGGATGTATCTTGGTGTATGTTTTTTTGCTGCTGATGTCCTTCTCATGGATAAGACGAGAGAAAAAACCCAGGAAAAATTTGATATATGGAAGTCTACATTGGAGTCTGAAGGCCTTCATTTGAGTAGAACTAAAACTGAATACATGGAATGTAATTTTAGAGTAGTAGCTTTCGTGACGGAAGTGTAACTTTTGGTGATCAAATTATTAAAAGGTGTGAACAATTTAGATATCTCAGGTATGTTTTTCAAGGCGGTTATGATATAGATGAGGATGTTAACAGTAGAATGCAAGTTGGTTGGTTGAAGTGAAGGAATGCTTCGAGCCTTTTACGTGATAGAAAAGTACCGCTTAGACTGAAAGGAAAATTTTATAAGATGGTGGTGAGACCTGCAATGCTCCATGGCGCTGAATGTTGGCCTTTAAAAGAGAAGCATAATACTAAGTTAAGTGTTGTCGAGATGAGAATGATTAAGTGGATGAGTGGCTTTACACTTAGAGATTTAGAGACAAAATGCGAAATGAATGTATCTGTGATAGGGTTGGTGTAGCTCCAGTGATGGACAAAATTAGAGAGACTCGTCTTAGATGGTTTGGCCACATTAAACGTGATGATCCGATTAGGAGAGTAGATGTTTTACATTCAACTTATGTTAAGAACGGCGGTGGTACACCTAGGAAGATTTGGGCTTATTCTGTAAAAAATGATCTTAATTTATTAGAACTAAATGAAAATAGGACGCAATGGAGAAAAAAGATTCATGTAGCCGATCCCAAGTAATGGGATTAAGGTATTGTTGTTGTTGTTGATCTTATATTTTAATATTATTGTAAATTTATATACTTGCGTGTTTGGGCTTGTGTATTTTCAGATTTTCAGTTCATCACATTTAGCGCTTTCTTTACTTACTCTGCAGAGGAATGGTGAGTTGAATAGCTAAAACCAAATCCAATCTACTTTCCCTTGTTTTTGTTGGTTATCTGTATTTGATAAATTTACAGATATTTGTCATTTCAAAGTGTTGCAGCACAAGCTTATATAGTTTATTTGTTCAAGTAGCCTCAGAATAAACAAATTATTAGCCATAAACAATGTCTAATTTTTATATACTTTGAAGCTTCCCTAAGATGACATTTTTATCTTATGTTTCAAGGTTATTTCTGGTGATGATGATTTGCCAAAGAGGGATGATATTGCAGAAAGGCGTAGAAAGCACGAGCTCAGAGTTCTCGCCAGGGCTGGGGTGACATCAATGGATGATGGCGACGAAGCTTATGATGACCCTGCTATAAATACTGTTGGCACTGATCTCCAAGAAAATGAAGAATTAGAATCTGAAGATGAATTCTATAGAAAAGTCAAGAAACAAAGGGCTGAAAAGCTTACTGCTAAAGCAGAACTTTATTCAAAGTAAGCACCCTTTCTGAAAAAAGTAAGAATCCAGTTTGAGTGATTCAACCTCAATTTGAAATTGAAGATTCGAATTTTCACTTTATTTTTTAACAACATATTGAGTTTTATTTGAAAGTTGATTCAAGCAATATCT
>JXCR01016103.1:0-28884 GCA_002079205.1 Phalaenopsis hybrid cultivar
AATGACTTTATTTTACTGCTTATATGAACATATATTTTGCTGGCTTTTTTTCTCTTTGTCATGATCAATTTGCATTGCTGTATAATTTTTGTTTTACGTGAGTTTAAATATGATTTTGATTTCAGTATTTCTCACTTCTACGATTTGCTTTTCTGACCCGTAGTTCTGCAAGATTTCAAACTTAAATCTGCCATAGAAGAAATGTTTGAACCGTAAAAGTGACATAGTGAATCTTCGTTTGCTTTCTTCAGTTGAGAAGGTGGCTGAGAATTTAAAATAGTTGGGATAGATGGAAAATTTTTTCCCATCAGACTTAAAACTAGGAAGGGCATAGCTGGCAGACTTAAGTTTACGCTTCTGCTGGTGCATTAGGGGCTCTTAAAGATTACATTCATTCATTTGTTTAAAAATTAAGAAAGACAGCACGCAGAGTTATGGCTAAACTTTCATAGGCGGGTTAGAGTGTCACTCTAAAACTGATATGTGGTGCTCCATGAGAATTATACTTGCCAGAATTTCACCTTTGGTTTGTTAACTTGTTAAAATTCAAATTTCAAAAATTTTGTGTGGTAAGATCCAAGTGTACAGTCATTTGATGCAACTATATAAATTTTTTGTTTCTGTTACCAACATCATTGGTAAAATATTAGGAGCAGTTCCTATGCATACTCTTGATATAGTTTAGTTCCTAGGTTTTTTTTTTCTGCTAAACATCTTTTACATGTAGCATGAATAATTGTCTGGAAAATAAGGAAAAAAAAATATAAAAGACTTACAGGTTGTGTCTCAATAAACAAAGACTTGTAAGGAGGAAGAACATTTAACTAATCTTTTTTACTGCTAGTTAACATGCAGTTCATATGTTTTCTTTCTCATGAGTGGGAATATTTTCCATCAGTCTTGTTATCTCTCAAATTTATATAAATTGTCATGATCATGCAGGAGAAAAGTTCAGGGACCTTGTTGGAAGTGCATATTATGTAGCTCCTGAAGTCTTGCAACGGAATTATGGACTAGAAGCTGACATATGGAGTGCTGGAGTGATGCTCTACATCCTTCTTTCTGGAGTTCCGCCATTTTGGGGAGGTTGGTATGAGTTACAACCAACTAAATTAAAATAGTTTCAGGAGAATTTGTATTGCCCAATTTGGAGTTTTCTTTTTTTTTTTCTTCAGAGAATGAACGGGGCATATTTGATGAAATTTTACGAGGGCATCTTGATTTCTCTTCGGATCCGTGGCCTTCCATTTCTAGTAGCGCAAAAGAACTTGTGAAAAAAATGCTTAGGCATGATCCAAAAGAGCGGCTAACTGCAGTTGAAGTTTTGAGTAAATTGTTTTTCACTTTATTGATCAGTTGATTCTATAATATTTTTTATGCACTGTTGTCATAAGTATAGGTAACTTTTCATATCTGGATGCTGCTAAGCATGATGTTTAAGCTAATCTCTACATAAGAGGCATTTCAGTACATATGAATCCCTATGTTATGCGAACAATTTATTACAAATTTATCATACCGGTCCTTTTTTTCCTTGCATAATGCTAGTTTCAAGAGTTGCTTCTGTTTCATAGGTTATTCTGAGCAAATGAAGGGTCTGCTATTTCAGTAGTGAATTTCTGGGAAGAATATTTTCCTGTCTAATAGATGGCAAAACATTGATTAATGCTGTCTTTCTTCTCAATTTTTATTTCACTTTTAAACCCTTGATCTCCTTGTTTTGACTCGTACTACATAATTGTAGATCATCCATGGATTAGAGTGGATGGAGAGGCATCTGATAAACCGATTGACATTACAGTGTTAACTAGAATGAAACAATTTAGAGCTATGAACAAGCTCAAAAAAGTCGCTTTGAAGGTTGTTGGCTGATTTACATGTTTTTCTTATTTATTTTTAGTGGATTGCTACTTTTTATGATGCTTTATTACCTTTTACTAGGTTATTGCGGAAAATTTATCTGAAGAAGAAATTAGGGGCTTGAAGGAAATGTTCAAATCTATGGATACTGACAATAGTGGTACAATAACTTATGAAGAACTGAAAGCTGGCCTACCAAAACTGGGTAGCAAACTTTCTGAATCGGAAGTTAAACAGCTGATGGAAGCGGTATGCTTTCTTTTTTACTTTTTCATGTATGCTAAGGTCTTGCCTATTTCCATTTCTCATAGTTTAAATTGGCTTATATATATTCCATTGACTTTTCAAGTAGACTAAAAATTTCAGAAAAATCTTTTACTTCTGTTTGTGGGAATGTCTTCATAACTCTTCATCTCTTGCTATTTTTATATAGAATTTTCATCATCTATTCTGGAGGGATGGCCTAGGAGAAATGTTTATGCGGCCTCCTTTGTGACATGGAAATAGATGACTTGTTTGAATTATTTTAGTAGCATCTCTTTTATGTAGGAGAAGACTTTATGCATCAACTTCTTTTTTGACCTCAAATTTGGGGTGGCGCATACATTGGGCACTAGGTTTTGTTTTGTTTTGTTTTTGTTATGGAGGTGTTTGTTTTAATGCAACAGCAAGAGCAATGCTAGCTTTAAATTATTACCATAAGCAAGGATATTTGTACTTGACTCAATAGTTTTTCCTTTGGAAAAGGATAAAATTTTCAATTCTTATTGCAGTGGCCATGCTTTCTTAATTTATACAGACAAATACAGTTATCATCAAATTAACTAGACTTCTGATTACTTTTTTAAACTCCTAAACTACTCTATTGAGGGTGGGGGAGAAGAACATGACAAATGCATTTGATGCCTTGTGATCTTTCTCTATATTCTCCAATTTTTCGACCTTTGACATTTATGACCCAATTTTTGTTGGGCCTTTGATCAACAAGTTCTTGGTGCCTCCAAAATTATGAGGAAAATTTTTGGGGATATGTGGTGGTAGCAAATGGATTGAAGGCTCAATCGCATAGCTCATGATCTCCAGAGGTGTTTGAGGGAGGCAACCCTCACAGTACCAAACCTTTTTATTCTTAGGGTCAGTTTTATTAGTATTTTTTTTTCCAGCAAGTTTCTTATGTATGAAGAGAGTCGAATAGCAAACCCTAAGTACTCCACTTTATATGGAGTAGGTAATTTTCTTCCTCTTTGCCTGTGATTTCCTCGTTTTTCATTTAAATATGTGTTCTATATTCTTTACTTTTATTATTCACCACATACTTTATTAACACTTACACTGGATAGTTGGTAGCAATGTGGCCAATGTTATGAGGTAAAAATGTTAGAAAATGGACTCAATATTTTTGTTGCTTGGTGCAAAATATATTACAAGTATCCAACTAGTATTGAATGAGATACAACAACAACAACAACAAGCCTATATCACACTAAGTGGAGTTGGCAAAGTATTGTATGAGATGCATAAAAAATTTTGACGAGAGTTGAATAAAATCTTTTAAATCCTGTTCAATTTTGTGGTTTATGTGGACTTAGTGTGCATCGATCTTTTGTCAGACGCTCATTCATTGGGTCTTGCACTCATTATGTTTGTGTAAACTCCACATGTATTGATTGGATTGATCCTAGCTCAAATTAATTTTGAAGCACTCATCACCCATTTTAGCCATATCAAGCTCGATACTTGTAGTGAGCTGATTAGATGGTCAATCTCCATTTGCTTGTGCATGTCTTTGTAATTAAAATCTCTCTTTGATCGTATGTTCCTTGCTATTATCACAATTTTGGTTTGATCACATTCGTCTATCCACAAGCACGTTCTCCATTTGAGGATGCATGTATCGTACAATCATGATTTACATTCAACCTTGTGCACCTCATTGCAATCATTATGTTTGTTTGATCGTGCACGTCTTATCGTGATCAAATTTTCATCACTCCCTACATGTTGTTGCAATCAAGATTTATGTTTGATTGGGTGCCTTAATTATGAACCACTTTCATGATTAAATTGATTGAGCGGAGTTTGGGGCAGGTTTGGTCGGGTCTAACTTAGTTTGATTAATCAATTTTGGGGCAGCAAACTAATTTAAAAAATGACAACATTTAAATTTTGAATGAGATGTATGGATTCCTAGCATCTACTACAAGCCGTCTAAAGTCGCAAGCGCACCTGCAACTCGTAGCCAGTCGTCTTTACTACTACAAGCTGGTACTCCTATAGCCTGCTCATTAAAGCTCATTTACCCGTCTAGATTCCTAGCATCTACAATTGCACTACAGCATGCCAATGCCAACAAAACATCCTTCTTCAACTGCATTGTGACTCCCTATTTCTAGCTTAGACGCAAAACTATAAATCTATAATCAAATCGCTGTACTTGACGCCATTACACCAAGCCACATGCTACAGCTCCCTATTTCAGCTATTGAACGGAAGCACTGGAAGCTATTGCCTTTTTCCTACAAGATGTGTACGAGCCTATAGTACTTTTACCCCACCACCTCACGCCTATGAAAATAAAACAATTCTTCAAAAACATTTGGCTATCCCTTTAACATATTCTTACAGTAAAAAATTGTTTAGCATCATATTTTGGTGCATAATTTATTAATTATCCATGCCTCATCATGTGGGCATTTTCGTGCATGATCATTTTCTTGATGAACATTTTAGGTGAGAATTCATGATCTATCGACTCATCCACTCTTATGAATATTTTGCTTAACATCAATATGTCTGGTACTCTCTCTTAAATACCCATTGTGTATGAGCCTCAATTATTTTAACCAAATAATATAATAATTAAAATTAATAGAGCAAATAATTTATTTTGTATTATAAATATTTAAATCTTTAATATGTTTTACTTGAGTAAAATTCAAGATTTCAAAAATTGGGATGTTCATGAAGAAGCAAATGTTATGTGGGAAAAAGTTATAAATACTATTAAACAAGTAACAAAAGATGTGCTTAGAGAATCAAAAGAAAAAAAAAATTATAAATAAAAATAGTTGGTGGTTGAATAATAATGTGCAAGAAAAGAAAATATAATAAGTTTTGTTATAAAAATTGATTTAAATGTAGACGCTTAGAGAACTGGGAAAAATATTAAACGACCCGCAGGGAGTCTAAAAGAACAATCTGTACGTTAAAAATTCTGCTTCTAATGATCTTTATAATTTATTAGATACTAAAGAGCGTGAAAAATATATGTATAAACTAGCCTAACAAAGATAAAAGAAAAGTAAAGATTTAACTCAAGTAAAGTGTATTAAAGATGAAAATAAAAAAGTACTTTTCTTAGAAAAATGTATTCAACATAGGTGGGTGAGTTATTTTGATAAACTTTTTAACGAAGTTTCTGAAAATATGATCGACCGTAGTGATTTTAATATTGTGAATAGTAATAAAGCGTTTTATTTTTACTGTCGCATTAGTAAATAAGAAGTTGAGGAGGCTTTAAAGAAAACCAAGTGTAGAAAGTCTGTAGGACCTGATGATATCCCAATTGAAGTGTGGAAATATTTAGGAGATTTCGGAGTTTCTTGACTTACTAAACTCTTTAATATTATTTTAAAAACTAAAAAGATGCATGAGGAGTGGAGAAGAATATTTTGGTTCCCATTTTTAAGAATAAAGGGGATGCACAAGAGTGTGCAAATTATGTAGAATTAAGTTGATGTGTCATACTTTAAAATTATGGGAGAGGGTAATTGAACATAGGTTAAGATATTACAAAGATTTCTCATAATCAATTTGCATTTATGTCAGGCAGGTCTACTATGGAAGCTATACCTATGAAAATTTCTCATAATGAATTTGGATTTATGCCTGGCAGGTCTACTATGGAAGCTATACATTTATTGTGAGGTTTGATGACGGGCAAGTCTACTATGGAAGCTATACATTTATTGAGAGGTTTGATGGAAAAGTTCAGAGATAATAAGTGTCTACTATGGAAGCTCTATATTTATTGAGAGGTTTGATGGAAAAGTTCAGAGATAATAAAGAGAATCTACATTTGATTTTATTGATTTAAAAAAAGCTTACGATAAGGTTCCAAGAGATATCCTTTGGAGAGTTCTCGAGAANTAGGAAAACTTGAATTATGGAGGCCTACATTGTAGTCTAAAGAACTTCATTTAAGTAGAGCTAAAACTGAATACATGGAATGTAATTTTAGTAGTAGTAGCTCTAGTGACATGTGTGACTTTGGGTGATCAAATTATTAAAAGGTGTGAACGATTTAGATATCTTGGGTCCGTTAATGTGACTTTGGGTGATCAAATTATTAAAAGGTGTGAACGATTTAGATATCTTGGGTCCGTTGTCAAAGCGATGGTGATTTAGATGGGGATGTTAATAGTAGAATTCAAGTTGGTTGGTTGAAGTGGTGATTTTGGGTGATCAAATTATTAAAAGGTGTGAACGATTTAGATATGGGTTCGTTGTTCAAAGCGATGGTGATATAGATGAGGATGTTAATAGTAGAATTCCAGTTGGTTGGTTCTTGTGATATAGATGAGGATGTTAATAGTAGAATTCAAGTTGTTTGGTTAAACTGGAGGAATGTTTCGGGCCTTTTGTGTGATAGAAAAGTATCGCTTAGGCTGAAAGTAAAATTTTATAAGAAAGTGGTGAGATCTGCAATGCTTTATGGCGTTGAATGTTGGCCTTTAAAAGAGAAGCATAATAACAAGTTAAGTGTTGCCGAGATGAGAATGACGAATGTTGGCCTTTAAAAGAGAAACATAATAATAAGTTAAGTGTTGCCGAGATGAGAATGATCATGTTGGCCTTTAAAAGAGAAGCATAATAATAAGTTAAGTGTTGTCGAGATGAGAATGATTAACCTTTAAAAGAGAAGCATAATAATAAGTTAAGTGTTGCCGAGATGAGAATGATTAGGTGGATCAAAAGAGAAGCATAATAATAAGTTAAGTGTTGTCGAGATGAGAATGATTAGGTGGATGAGTGATTTACACGTAGAGACAAAATGCGGAATGAATATATTCGTGATAGGGTTGGTGTAGCTCCTGTATTACATTTAAAGACAAAATGCGAAATGAATATATCCGTGATAGGTTGGTGTAGCTCCTTTGACAGACAAAATTAGAGAAAGTCATCTTAGATGGTTTGGTCACATTAAACATCGACCATCTGATGATCCGATTAGGAGAGTAGATGTTTTAGATTCGACTTGTGTTAAGAAAGGCAGAGGTAGACCTGGAAAAACTTGGGCTTATTATATAAAAAATGATCTTAATTTACTAGAACTAAATAAAAATATGACACTAAATAAGACGCAATGGAGAAAAATGATTCATGCAGCCGACCCCACGTAGTGGGATTAAGGCTTTGTTGTTGTTGTTGTATTATAAATATTTTGATTAATATTTTTTATAATTCTAAATGTATTTATTTTAATTATTTAATGTTTGAAATGTTGCCTAAATATTGTAAGAGAATACTTTTATGATTATATGAAATATTTTATTTTTAAATTAAATCCGTCTTTGTTAAATATTTAATGTTACACGGTTTAATATTAAATAATTGATATGATATTTTAATTTAAGAATAATAAATGATAGTCATTATGATACTGGAACTAGTAGGAAAGACAATGAAATACTCAAAATAAACTTTTACTATTGTAGAGAGGGTTACAACATAACACAACAAAAATAACAATACAAAACATAAATGACACTGGCAAACACCTTTAAGTTGTATTCCAAGGGCGATGGAGGCCGGTTAGGTGGTTCGAGATGTTTGGTAAGGTGGTGACAACAAGGGAGTGTTGATGGCAGCGAGAGGAATGTGCAGAATTGTGAGGACAACAAGTATGGAGGTTCGTAGGTGACCGACGACAGGCAGATTGGTGGCTGGAAGGTGATGATGAACAACATGAGCAGCGGAAGTGGGGTGAGGAGCAGTCGATTGGGAGTGCTCGGAAGGATGGAGAAGGGATGAACAACTAAGTAAAGCTGCGGGTATGGGCCTGCTGGGTGCAAGAAAGAAGTAGCGGGAGGCCGATGGCTGAAGAGATGGGCAGATAAGGATTGGGGAAGGTGAAAGGGAAGGATACAACATCACCTCGGAGGAGGATACATCCGGAGCACCACCACCTCCTCATATACAACCCTAGAACAGGGACAACAACAAATCAACACACTAAAAAAAAATGCTAATAACTTAGAAAACAAACATCTAAATAAACCTAGCTAGGAGAGAAACAAGAAAGGAAAATTGATGAGAAATGAAGGAGGAGAAGAGGGCAGGCGGCATTGTTGCTTGAATCAGGCGGTAGACACAAAATGAAGCCGCAAGTGCTGTCTACCCTAATGCCACTCAATTCTCTTTGGAGTCCTGGACCGGGTCCCCTGGACCAACCCACTATGCTAGCTGGTTCAACCGACTAGCCACTCCCGCACCCGCGTCACATTATTTGCAAATGTCTTAACACACACACACACATGCATGTTATTTTATAATTAAAATTTGCTCACTTGAATATTATTTTTTTATTTTATATTTAATTGACTATTATTTTTTATTACAAAATATTTTCACAAGCATTTAGATATTTTATGCATAAATGAGTTTGTATTTAAATTAAATATTTATAGTTAATATTAAAATTCACTTTAGTGTTAGTATAAATGATTCAATTTAAATGCAAATTCAACTTTCCATACCCATATATTTTGTGCATAATTATATTATGATATCTAGGAATTTCTATGATTTGCTTAAGTTTTGAAATCTAATTTTGATATTAAGTGAAGTCTGGAAATCGAGGCATGTTTTGCTCACTATGCTCCATGCATGTAATAAATTATAGCACTCAACATTGCATTTACATAATTTTCTTGCATTAATATATTATCATAACATTGCATTCATATAATTTTTAGATTCGGCGTATTTTAAGAAAGATAAAGGTAGACCTAAAAGACTTGGGCATGTTGTATAAAAAAGATCTTAATTTATTTGAATTAAATGAAAATATGACACTCAAAAGGACACAATGGAGAAATATGATTACATGCAGCCGACCACGTGGTGGGATAAAGGCTTGTTGTTATTGTTATTGTTGTTGTTGTTGTCTATTAAAAATATTGCAAAGCAATCTATGCAAGAATAAAAATTAAGTGTAGAAATCTAACTTGTTTTATGAAATCTCATGCTTAGAAAAATCAACTATTTTAGAATTAGATATATTTTATGTGTCAAAAGAATTCTTCACACTTATCTAAAATTTAAAATATCATACTATTACATCTTGTTCAATTAATTAAGTTAAAAGTTAATTTTTAAAATTATAATAAGTAAAAATTTATAGTTATTAACTCCATCAAATATTGCAAAATAATTCTCAATTATCACTTATAGAACTAGGGCGGGCTGCATTTGGCTTCGAATTCTCATACTTACAAAAATCAACTATTTCAAAATTAGACATTATACGTTTCAAAGAAATTTCTCTTAACTTTTCTAAAATTTAAAATATCATACTATTACATCTTGATCAATTAATTAAGTTAAAAGTTAATTTTTAAAATTATAATAAGTAAAAAATTATAGCTATTAACTCATCAAATAGTGCAAATAATTATAAATTATCACTTATAGAACTAGAGAGGGCTCCATTTGGCTTCGACAAATAGAGGTTTCAACGCAAGCGTCGAATGTTTTTGCTTCAGCTTCAAAATAGGGTATTTGGATCAGCTTCAACAAATAGGTTCAACTCCTTGCTTAGATTGCAACAAAGAAGTTTATGGCTTCCACTTATGCGGGTGCATGTTCGGCTTCAACAAACAAAAGGGAATGACAATACTCGTTTTCGATGAATGCAGAATACACATTTGATACATAACTTTGACAAACAAATAGTGAAATCCCAACTATTGATTTTTACTTCGACGACCTTGCTTCAACAAGTATTGTTGGGAGCTTCAACAAGACGACAGTGGAGGCAGCTTTGACGAAGAGGTATAATAAAGGTTACACACTACTTCAATATCTTATCTTTCCCCAAATTGTGTCCAACCCATGTTCAATGTCTTGTCGAGGCGTGTCCTAGACATGTTTGGGTTGAAAAACTATGGCTTTACCAAAGTTGGCTAATCTCCTTGAAATACTTGTCACACATCATCATTCGTTGATTTATATCATGATGCACGAAGATTTTTCTAGGAAGGGAGAAAAAAAAAACACCGTTGGTCGTCAAGAGCATTGTCCATCATTTATTAATTGTATTATTGTTGTTGAGGAATAATCAAGAGATTCAATGTTTTAAAGGTTTAATTGGGGTTGAATTGGATGAACTAATAAATATTAAATATGTTTTAATATTATTTAAATGATGTAATAATTATATTCTCACCAATTTAATGTATAATATTCTAATCCGGGATACTTCACTCTTAAATATTTTGAATACAATTCTAAATCAACTCTATTTTTAAACTATTTTTTTATTTCTAGTTATTACATCAAAGTCAAAAAACTAAAAATTAGTCAATATTAAAATTAATTTGTTCATAAAAAACGGTTTGATTCACTGCTTCAGTTTTGGTTTTAGTTAGTTCTATATGGATGCAATTTTGAACTTGGACCGGACTAGTGGGTTCGATTAAATTTTTAAAGCCATGGGAATAATATAAAAAAACCAATAGAATTTAGCCTATTTAAGATCATTTATTTATTTCTTTATTTCAAAAAATGAATTAAACTGATAATAAACTATGCTTGTAACTTTAGTTTTTTATTATTTTTAAAATAATTTGATTTCTCTTAAATTACTTAGAATAAGTTGCAGGTATTTTTTGCTATCTTCAAAACAGGCTTTTTGTAACTTTTTCTGCTCTCAAATAGCCCAGATTCCCATCATGCCATGATCTTCTTTAGTGATTATTGGTGAGGCTGAGGACTAGGATTAATAGATAGAAGGTTGAGGTCGTTTATGTTAATATATTATGCAGGCTACTATAGTGTGGTTACGTGGGGTTGTGTGTAAGAAAGATATCTTTCAAAAATGCATTTCCGTTTTTATTTCTAAAATCTCAATATTTGATTTTTGGTAGTTGGTTAGGTTTTAATTTTCATTTAATCAAACAAATAAAAAATTTGATAGTAATTGAAGGATTCACGAAACTGAAATCAATATTATATATGTAATTATGAAATTGTTGATGTTTGTTGATGATTGAATTCCTACTAATAACTAAATTTTGTTTATTTCGTAACTGAGACCTAAACCGATTTGAATTTTGATTCGATTGGTATGGCTTTATCAAGATTTTAGCTGGTTCAATTTTTTGGATTTCAGATTTCGGTTGCAATTTGTTTTGTTGACCAATTTGAAAACCGATCAGTTCAAACCGACCAAATGCTTATCCCTAGGTAAGCTTGTGGCCTAAGATTCATCCAGCAACTGCTACCACCATACCAAGTGAATGTAAACCCTTTAATTGATCCCCTTTTTCTTGTAGTAGATCTCACCTTACTAGTTGATGGTTTTTGAATGAAAGTGATGTTGCTCGTAATCTAACTCTGCAACTCGAGGAAGCTCTGCCACCCTTCTCAAACCACCTCTATTGTGTTGCTGACTAGCTTATTGGTTGCTTTGGCATGGATCTATGTGTGGAGACTATTTACTAAAAGAGTGTAACCTTTCTGATAGTGACATGGTTGCTTCAACTCCATGCTTCTTGCTTAGCTTCATGCTTCACAAGGTTCTCAACCTCTATATGATGTTAACCATTATTCTTAACACATTCAAAGTGTTTGAATAAAAGCTAATTTGATCGTCTTGGGGATGTAGAAACCTAAAGAAAATAATAAATTAATTATATTTTGTGAAAACAAGTGCACAATAAGAAATAAACNCTTTGTGAAAACAAGTGCACAATAAAAATTAAACATAGTTACGTTTGGTGGAATGTTAAGAAAACAAAATAATAGTAATAATAAAATCTATTCTAATTGAGATACTAGCTAATATTTGTAATAAGTTTCATTCTCAAGAAGAATTAAAAAATTAGTTGCACCTCAATCTACCCTCACTTAACTAGTAAAGCATGCCCATGCACACAACTGGTGCATAGCTTCAAGTTCTTGATACATTAAAAAAATAAAATATGGGATTTTTATGTCATCTAGTAATTTGATATTATATTTACTAAAATGAAAAATCCTTTTAGCATTCTTAATTTAATACTATGTCATATTAAATTGTTTTATTATAAGGTAAACTATTTTAATACTAAATTATGCTAAATTAAATGTTTGTAACTATTATATGCATCTTATGGAATTATCAAAAAGGAATTATATTGTTTTTATCAATCATAAATGGTTAATGGAAAGATCCAACAATCATGTCAATTCGATTGTTCTCCTCCAAGAATAATATGAACTTATTCTCATGATTTTGGTGAAAGGTTGAAGTGATCATGTTAAAGTTTTATCAGTCCAAGTTTCTTGATGTTAATTATCAGTGATCGTGATTCTCTTATCACATTGTTGAGATCAAGGAGGATATCACTAGAAATTTGTAAGCATGATCAGAATGTCAATCGATATTATAAGAGGAAGATCAAAGAAAGTTAGACTTTTAGGTCAAATTTCATATTGCCAGATGATTAATGGATAAGGATATAATTAAATTTTTAGATTTGTTTGGATGAGTTTGCCCACATTTTTGAAGGGAACCAACCATTTGGCTTACTGATATTTTTAGAAAATAGAGAAATTTTTTTTTGGATTTTTTATTATAACAATTTAGTTGTAAAATAATAAGGGTATTTTACTGCCTACACCAAGAAGTTAATGATGGATCTAAAAGTTTACTATTTTGATTGGGTTTCATCATGAAAAAAATGAAATCATTAATGACATTTACATAAAATGCCTGTAGGGGCACATTCCTCTAGTCCCCCAGGAAAATTTCTACCGTATTAGAGATCATAAACAAACGAATTGTTACTATGTATAAAAATGAGTGACGCGGGATCGCGTCTCTGCATGTTGGCTCGTGATTGCGTTTTGTTGAGAGTGCTGAGTCGCGCCTGGGTGCTCTTGGACGGTTCGTACCAGACATCTGTGACAGTCAACTGGCTTTTTCTTTTGAGTTTGATACCTCTTTTCAACAATTGGACCACTTCTTAGTTATTTAGGGCTTATATAATTGCTTTATGTGTTTTCGGTCAGGAGAGTTTTGCATATGTTTTATGTCGGGACAGCAGTTGGCGTCCCATGTGCTCTCTTCTAGGGCTTGTATCCAAGGGAAAGTGGTGCTCTGATTGTATCTTGTGCCGAGGGGGTGATTATTCTCGATCTCCTCTTTCGCCACAATTTTTCTTTCGGTGTCATCGTCCTTCCTCCCCGCAGTAGCCACCGAACAACCCTTCCAGATTATTTTTATGCAGTTTCAATTGCTGCCACCTTCCTGAACCCGCCTCCATTGATGCTGCAGCCTTTCCGACCCCTTTCTGCTGAACTTGCCGCTCTCCAACACCTTATCCTTCCCTTTTCATCCACCCAGACAACTGTGACAGTCAACTGACTCTTTATTTTGGGTTTGACAGCTCTTTCCAACAGTTGGACCACGTTTTAGTTATTTAGGGCTTATATAATTGCTTTTTGTGTTTTCAGTCAGGAGAGTTTTGCATATGTTTAATGTCGAGACAACAGTTGACATCTCATGTGCTCTTTTCTAGGGCTTGTATTCAAGGGCAAGTGGTGCTCTGATTGTATCTTGTGTCGAGGTGGTGATTATTCTCAATCTCCTCTTTCGCCACAACTTTTCCTCTGGTGCCATCGTCCTTCCTCCCCGCTGTAGCCACCGAACAACCCTTTCGGATTGTTTTTATGCAGTTTCAATTGCTACCACCTTCCTGAACCCACCCCCATCGTTGCTCCAGCCTTTCCGACAACCATATCACCCTCCGTTGCTACCAACTTGTAACGACCTTCTAGTCCTTCTACCTTTCAGACGCCAAGCATCTAGCTCTTTCACATTGTTGCCTCCGCCCCTATCCCTCTTCTCTAGCTCTCTCTGTTTCGGCCCCCAAACAACAAACTGTTGTTGTTTGGACTGCCATACCTTGGTTCATAACTGTTTCAGCCGCCCATCATCCAAAGCCAGCAAACCCCTTCCTACTGAAGTTGCCGCTCTCCAACACCTTATCCTTCCCTTTTCAACCAGCCATCACCACTTTCAGTTCACCCAAGCGACCTCTCGCACCCCTGAATCAACCTCTAGTTGAGTTTGTGTTCGAATCTGTTGTTTTTTCCCGTTTTAGTGTGTTGGTTGTAATATTCTATTTTTTTCAACAATAATGATTTGATTTTCCTTTGTTATTTGAGTTAACTCCGGTATCAAGTAACGAGAGGTGAAAAAAAATGGAAAAGGCAGAAACAGAAACAAAGAAAGGTAAAAGGTAAAATTATATTTTTCTCAACAACATGGTAAAGGCAACAATACACATTTGTAGTAGAAAATGAACTATCTAGAATAAGGGTAATATGGTACTTAGCTAGGTAGTTATGATTTTAGGTTGAGTGGCATCACCCAATTGTCTTTTCTTGCGGCTGACATATTGTTACTTTCATCATCCGACAAGCTGATGGGTCGTGATCAAACCATCAGCTTGAATTTGAGCTGGTTGAACCATGATTTAGGTAGAGGTTTTGTAAGAATGTCGGTCGTTTGTTCTTGAGTATGATAATGATGAATATGTATTTCCTCCGATTTAATATGATCTGATATAAAATGATAATCAATTTCAATGTGTTTCGTGCGTTCATGGAACACCGAGTCATTTGTTATAATCATAGCTGATAGATTGTCGCAATATAGTTTTGTATGCTGTAAATAGAAAATATCAATGTCTTGGAAGAGACGTTGTAGCCATATGGCTTCTGTTGTTGTTGTTGTTGTTGCAAGTGTCCGATATTCAGCCTCCGTCGATGATAGGGCCATCATGTGTTGCTTCTTTACAGTCCAGGAAATTGGTGTGCTGCTCAAGTACACACAATAGCCCATGGTAAATCGGTCGTTTGTACTCTCGTCGGCCCAATCTGAGTCTGAGAAGGTTTATACTTGAAGTCAAGTTGTCGTAATGAGAATGCCTTGATCACTTGTACCCTGTAAATAATGAAATACATGTTTAAGTAATTGGTGGTGGGAGCTAGATGGATTCTGCATGTGTTGGAAAAGCTGATTGATGTCAAACGAGATATCTGGTGTTGTAATTGTGAGCTATTGCAGTGATCCAGTCAATTGCTAATAGGTAGTAGGATCTTCCATGGAGTTGATGATATCTGGTGGTTGATTATTCTTCGAGGGTAGAGTAGATAATGGCTTGCAACATGCCTCTAGAATAAAAATGATTGCGACAGGTGATTTCAATGCCAAGATACAACGATGCCGATTCCTATTCTTTAATCTGAAAGTTGGAATGAGTGTATTTTTCAACTCGACTATGATAGATGTGCAAGTACCTTTGATCAAAATATCATCCACATAGAGAAGAACATATGTGCGATGGATATTGTGTTTGCATATAAGTACTGATTGATCGACTTTACTGAATTCGAAGCCTAGGCTCGTGAAAAATGTCGATATAGTGGCGCAAACCATTTCCACCGAATTTGTTTAAAACTATATATGGTCTTTTTGAGTAAGCACACATGTGCTAGGAATTGATTGTCAATGAATCTAGTAAGCTGCTGTGTATATACTGTTTCGCCAAGAACACCATGTATGAATGTGTTGGAAACATCAAGTTGAAATACTGAACATTGTTTTTGAAATGCAATGGTAATGAGGGTTTCAGAGAGTAGGCATTTTTGCTACCGGTCTGAATGTATCGTGGTAGTTGATTCCCAATTTTTGTTTGTGTCTCTGTGCTACTAGGCGAGCTTTATGCTAGGCCACCAAACCGTCCAAGTTGAACTTTGTACAATAGGTTCAGCGACAGCTCAGGATGGGTTGATTTGTGGGGAGTGGAACCAATTTCCATCGAGCTTGGGCTTGCAAGACCTAGAATTCCTCATTCATGGCTTGTCTCCATGACGAAAATTTCATAGCTTGAGAGTAAGATGTGGGGTCGAAGGGCTGCTCCAATTGATGAGATAAGTTGAGATGGTAGACAGGTTTCAACTTGCCGGTTTTTGCTCTTGTTTTCTTTGAGTGAGAAGGAAGAGTCCATTGTGAGGGGGAACGTGAGGGCTGCTTGTTGTCGTTGGGGTTTGGTGAACCGAGAGACCTGGATTTTGTTGGGGAAATTCATATTGCCTATGGATTGTGGAAAGATGTGTGAATTTGGATGTGAAAGTGGTATGTGATGATGAAGTGGTGTTGCAAGGGGATAGAACTGGAATGAGTAGGGGTTGTGAGTGGTGTTTATGTTTATAGTGAGAGTGTTATGTGAGGGGACAATGAAGGGATATGATTGCTCATAAGTAATGACATGCCTAGATATGATAATCTTGCACAATTGTTGATGAAAGCACTTGTATCCTTTGTGATTAGCTAGGTATCCCAAGAAGACACATAAGATGGACCTTGGGGCCAATTTATCATCTGCATGTGGCTTCATCCAGGGATAGTACACACACCCAAAACTTGTAAGATTAGTATGTGTGGGTGTGTGTTGATATACTAGTTCATAAGGGGACACTCGAGGGGTATTTCTAGATGGCATAAGCTTGATGAGATAAGTTACGGTAAAGAGAGTGTCAACCCATAACTGGTATGGTTGAGATGCATCGGAAAGAAGGCCTCATGTGCTTTCACTTAGATGCCGACATTTGCATTTTGCTACACTGTTTTTTGTTCTGGAGCATATGGGCAAGATTATTGGTAATTGATGCCATTGTTGGCTAAGAATCGTGCCTAATTATGGCTCATAAATGCCTCCTTCAGATTGTAGAGGGGTTATGGTAGTCTGAAATTGAGACTTAATCATCTTGATGAATGTTATACATTTAGTGGTTACCTCAGATTTAGAAACAAGAGGAAAAACCCAATAGAACTTTGAAAAGTCGTCCATGAATATAACAAAGTAGCGAAAACCTTGATGAAATACATGAGGGATAAGGTCCTCATACATCAATATGGCTAAGTTGTAAGTGAGCATAAGCATGAGAAGAACTAGAAAATGATAGTCTACAACTTCTACTAAAATTGCAACTATTACATGATAGTATATTGGATGTAATGCTTAATATAAGATGTAGTTTACTAAAGTGCTTGATAACACCTTGATCCAGGTGTCCAAGATATCGATATCAGATTGACAGAGGGAGGAAAGAGGCATGGAGAGCTTGATGAGCTGATGTCTTCGGTGGAGTGGCTTGGAGAGGATAGAGACCATTAGAACTGAAACCCCAAAGAAGAGGCTTGTGTGTTTGTGGATCAAAAATGGTAAATCCGGTAGCATTGAAAAGTATTGAGACTTTCTTATCTCTTGTGAGCTAGTGAACTGAAAGTAAATTGTGAGATAGGAATGGAGCATACCAAATTTGAGTTAGAATTAGCTACTGATTGGCATCAGTAGGATTCCATTACCAAAATGATGTATTTGTATCTGTTGGCCATTCCTCGCCGAGATGTATTCAAACCCTTGAGGTGTTGTGACCTTTTGTAGGTGGTGGGGATTTAAGTTCGTATGTGTTGTAGCTTCGGAATCGAGGATCCACTTGGCATTTGAAACATATATCACTTGATTTGGAGGAGGTTTGTAGTCCAAGTTTGTTCCATGCCAACAAATGTTGGTCGAGTGACCTACGTTGTTTCGAATTTGACATGTAACAGATGGTCAATTGGAGCTATGATTTCCCCGCCCCTACTGGTATGGAAGGAAGAGAATGCCTTGTTCGCGGCTTTTTGTGGAGTTGTTGAAGTGGCGTCGGGATTATTGGAAGTTTGATTGGAGAATTGTTAAGTGACTTAAATTTTAAATTATCTATGGTGACATTGATTTCCTTAGTGCATGTGAGGGAATAAAAATCACCCAACTCGAGAGGTTGGATTTTAGCTCTGAGCGCTCTCTTGAATGCTTGATACTGTGCTGGCAGTCCATTGAGAGTATTGAAGATGATGTCCTCCTTATCAAGATGGTTGTCCGCTGCCGAGATGTTATCCGCCAGGCATTTCACCGCAGATAAGTATCTTTTCATAGACTAAGATTTCATGGTCAACGAGTGCAAATTGTTCTTCAATTGTATGAGTCTAGATTGATTGGTAGGTTGTATCCTCTTGGCGAGGGTAGACCATTCTTCTGTCGTAGTTGTGAGGTTGAGGACATAGGGAAGAATCATAGAAGAGATGGTGGATTAGAGGATTGCTGAGAGGTTTTGGTCAATTAGCAACCAAGTAGTGTTGTGTGGATTCAACGTTGGGGAGTTCACTGTGGAGAAATTGAATTGGGGAGGTGAGGGGATGCTGCCATCAAGGAATCTAAAGAACCCATTGGCTGAAAATATTTTGGTAATTTGAGCTTTCCTTAGGGGATTAATTATCTACTGATAAGGGGTTTTGGGGCAGACAATTGATAGTGCTCATGAGAAACTCAAGTGTTGGGAGGTATGTGTGTGAACTGGAGGGGAGTCAAGTGAAGAGTTGTTATGAGATTCAGATGCTTAGGTTTATGCCATCTAGGGCTCAGGAGATTTACCTTGCTGGAGGAGCTTGCGACCTACAGAGAAGATGGGATACTGCGCCTGACCAGTCGATCGCTGGTGGTGAACCTAGTTGACCAGATGAGAGATTCCGCCAAGGTTAGAGGACCTGCTCTGATACCATAATGTTTGGTGTAAGAAATGAAAAAGGCCGAAACAAAAATAGAGAAAAGTAAAAGGTAAAACTATATTTTTCTCAACATCACGGTAAAAGAAACTGTGCACATATTTGTTGTAGAAATGGATTTCTCTAGAATATAAAGATAACATGTTGTCCGTCCCTCTCCCTCACTGTTTCCAGCACCTCATGGCCTTTGAGCCCTTCTACCTTGCAGTCGCCAACCTTCCAACTCTTTCACATTGTTGCCGCCGCCCCTATCCCTCTTTTCCCTCTCTGTTGCAACCCCCAAACAACAAACTATTGTTGTTTGGACTGCAGCCCCTTGTTGTATTGCTGTTTTTGTCAATTAGGAAGAGCGAAAATCAGACAGCTAAATTGAGAGTTTTCTATAATTTGGATCTTCCTTATTCAAATTATTTTCAATGTTTTAATTCTGATTTATTTCCCTTTTAGCTAAATATTTAGATTATGAATATGTATTATTAAGTTTTCTAAAATAGATTATGCACTTTATTTTGTACCTAAAATAGATTGTAAGATTATTATTTAATGTGATGAAAACAAAGGGAAAAGACATCGAGCCTATTCAAAATTCAGTCTATTTTCTCAAAACTTTGACATGATATCAGAGAAAAATTTTTATTATAACCACAGATAATCATTGGAGGACATTCAAGACTCTCTTCTCGCCGGCCTTCTTGCGGGAAGGGACGGGAGGAACTATCTCTTTGCCTTGATTCTCGCTCTTCGAATCTTTCCGGTTTGAATCTTTCTCGAGCCTTTGAGAATCGTTTGTCTTCATCTTCGAACTCATTCCATCTTCGCCTGCTCTGTGAACTCATCCTTCTCCTGCTCAGACGAAAGGGCATCGTGCTGGAAGGATGTGTGTGCATCGATGGAGACATTGATCGAATCAATAAAACTTTTAAGATCACGATGAAGCCAATCCATATCAGCTAAATTGGATTATTTTGGTAGCATTTGGATTGTGTAACTGGAAGCTGATCCTTCTTGTGGCTATGATTAGAATTTCTGGACGACAATGATAAAGGATTTCTTGCTTTTTTTTGCTCAAATCATGTTATGGTTGATCAGTTGTTTCTGAAGCTTCGACACCTTCGCCTTCGGCACTCACGGTTTGAAGATTTTTTGGTCCTGACAGTGTTATCAGTTTCTTGTTGTCAAATTGATATTTTCTGATCAGTCAACATCAATTTGAGGGGGGGCGTCAATCAGGAAGGACGAAAATCAGACAACTAAATTGAGAGTTTTCTACAATTATGATTTTTTTTATTTAAATTATTTTCAATGACTTTATTCTGATTTATTCCCCTTTTAGCTGAAGATTTAGATTAGGAATATATATTATTAAGTTACCTAAAGTAGATTATTCACTTTATTTTAGACCTAAAATAGATTGTAAGATTATTATTTAATGGAATGAAAGCAAAGGGAAAAGACATCGAGGCTATTCAAAATTCAGCCTATTTTTTTCATAACTTTGACAGTTTTAGCCACCCATAATCATTGCCACCCCTCATCCATGCATAGAAACCCCTTCCTGTTGACGTCGCCACCCTCCAACACCTCTTCCTACTCTTTCCAGCCACCTATTAGCACTCAGTCCACCTAGCCGATCTCCATCATCCTCTGGATCGACCTCTAGTTGAGTTTGTGTGTTGAGTATGTTGTTATTTCCCATTTCAGTATGTTGATTGTAATCTCCTATCTGCTTTCAACAATAATATTTTGCTTTTTCATTATTGTTTGGGTTAACTTTGATATCGAGTTATGAAACTGAGTTGAATTGTTGTAGAAAGAGAGGAATCCAAGTCAAAGGAAACATATCTACCATAAGAAAACTCTATTGAAGTACCATTATTTTGATTAATAGACCTCTATGGCCCCCTTTCCATACAATTTCCCTTCCATTTTTAAGCCGCTGCAGCCCTTCATTATGGGCTTATGTCATGGCGTAGAGAAATTGGCTACAAAGCAAATTTGGATCAATTGTTGATGCAAATGTGAATGATGAAACATAAAATTCTTTTTGCTACTTATTGAGATTATAAAATAAGAAATTATCTTCCTTTTAAAATATAGAAAAAATTTAAAGGCAGTTATGATAAATTATTTGTATTATGAAATTATAAAATTACATATGCATAAAAAAAAGTTACTTATGATTGAATGTGATTGTTTTTTAATATTATAGGTTAATATTCTCTGTTGGATGTATTTCATATATATATATATATATATATNAAAATTTACTTATGATTGAATGTGATTGTTTTTTAATATTATAGGTTAATATTCTCTATTGGATGTATTTTTTTTTTATATATATATATAAAGAGAAAAAACCATTAGGATTCGTTTAAAATTTTTTTATTGTTATTATTATGATAATTTCTTATTTATTTCATTATTATCATACAAGTCCCTCTAGCTAGAAAAACAGAATGATTAGAACCCTAGCAATTTAAAGAAGTTTCAAAAATGTCCTTAATGTTTATAAATAAAGGAATGTTTATATTTTTATCATACAAGTCCCTCTAGCTAGAAAAACAGAATGATTAGAACCCTAGTAATTTAAAGAAGTTTCAAAAATGTTTTTAATGTTTATAAATAAAGGAATGTTTGTATTTTTGAAATGTTTTATCTTCCCTTTTCTATGAATATTTTCAATTTTGATGATCTAACCTTTTTGTTTTAGGTCCATTTACATACATACCACCCAATTCCTATGTATTTACGTGTCTAATGCCAAAACTTTGCTTTTTTTACATTTATACCACCCAAATCTTTCATATCACACCAAATATAGCGTCATTTTAACTTTTAAAAGGTGAAATTAATCTTTTCATGCATAAGTAAGGCGGTATGTGCGTAAAAATTGAAGTTTTAGTGTTAGATATGTAAATACATTAGAATTGAGTTGTATGTAAACCGTCCTTTGCTTTTCTCTCGAAGTAAAAGCTGAGTTGCATGCATCTCTCTCTGTCATTTTGTATGTTTGTGTGATTGCCAGGGTAAATCCTAGAGCTCCACATTGTGCTTTCATTTTCACGGCATTTTATAAGTTTTATACACATTTTTCTGACTTGTTAATTTATTTACAGGCTGATGTCGATGGGAATGGGACTATCGACTATATAGAATTTATTACTGCTACAATGCACATGAACCGGATGGAAAAGGAAGAACATTTGTACAAAGCTTTTGAATATTTTGACGAGGATAGGAGTGGGTATGCATCGCCTGCGAAAATTTTACTAAATTCTATTTTGCAGAAACTCTCTTTGTGCTTCATCAGGCATTCATTCTTAACTCCATTTGCGTAGATATATCACTATGGAGGAGCTGGAGCAAGCTCTGACGAAATACAATATGGGTGATGCCAAGACAATTAAAGAGATTTTAGCAGAAGTTGACACTGATAATGTAAGCTTATTTATACTTCATATTTTTATATATGCCCATATATTTGAAGATATATTTTATAGGATTTAATGAGTAGTTGAAATGTTGAAATAACTGACTTGTTCTTGCAGAATTTTAGTATTATTTCTATTTATTTTTTGTTCTCATTTGTTAATTCCATGACGTAAAAAAGACATCCCTTGTGATTTTTCTGCTGTAGGTGATGAGTATTATCAGAATATGGCTGCTAGAGCCACTGTACCAATTCTAACTTGATTAATATGTAGAAAATAAAAGAAGAGAAAAAAAATTCATACATATCAAACATTTCTTATGAATTTACATATCAAACACCTAAATTATAATTTTTAAATTTGTAACACTCAAATCTTTCATATCACATAAACATTCATTTTCATGCATAGATAAAGTGTTATAAATATAAGTAAGATTTACATACCTACCACTGGATTCCTATGTATTTATATATCTAACTCTTGAACTTTCATTTGTACATATATGCCATCTTACCCATGCATGAAAAGCTGTACTTCATTTTTCTCAACTTAAAATAATGGCATTTTTTATGTGACATGAGATTTGTGTGTTACAAGTGTAAAAAAGTGAAATTTAGGCGTTAGATATGTAAATATATAGAAATTGGGTGGGCATGTAAATAGTTGCCCCCATAAAAAAGCTTGACCGAAGAAAATACTTATTAATGGGTTTTTTCTTCCCCTCTGTATCATTAACTTGCTACTGTTTTTAATAGGATGGGAGAATCAACTATGATGAGTTTGTAGCCATGATGAGAAAAGGAAATCCAGACATTGGTCCCCCAAGACGGCGCAAATAAACGTTAATTTTTTTTAATTGGATTTTTATTTTGATTTTTTCATGCTGGTTTGTCTGTGCTCTCGAAGGGATTTTGTGCTTTCCATTATGCAAAATTCTCTGCAAGAGAGATCTTTCCCTCTTTGTATTCATTTAAGATATCCCTTTGCAGGACTTCAGTGTTGTATTCTAAGCTTTTGTTTTCTTTTTTTAACGGAAGTTTACATCCATGCAACGCTCAATTATTACAGAGGCTTTTTGAATCCTTGCCTACTTTGGTAGCAACCAGACGACCACATGTATTCTTAAATTTTATAGACTAGTATCAATTGATATTATCCCTAGTAGTTAATATTTCTACGACTCCATAGTCTGCAAACATTCATCAACATTCTACGCATAATCTATTATACCTCATATATCTTTAACCCTTNTAGTAGTTAATATTTCTAGACTCCATAGTCTGCAAACATTCATCAACATTCTACGCATAATCTATTATACCTCATATATCTTTAACCCTTTTTTTTTATAGACATGTACTTAAACCTCCAATAACTATAATTTAGTTGTGATATGTGCTTGTGCCTAAGTTGCTAGTCCAATTTTGTAGAGATAAACACAGATGCACAATTAAACCATGCATTTATTCATATTTATTTTAACATATAATTCAGGTTGTACACCCCTATAATATTATTTACACCACATACTTTCATGTTTTTTAGATATCTGAACTGTGATGTAATTTTAGCATTCTTAAAGTTTTTATTAGTATTGTTGTAAGTATTTTTTACTATATTATAGTATCTAGGGGTGGACCTCACTTCTCCTAAAAAAATTGAGGTATTTACATGCCTATAATTATTATATTTTTTATATTTACAACTCAAGAGCATTCTTATTAACATGCATAACCCTCAAATATTTGACATTGTATAGAAATGTCACTTATTAATTTTCATAAATAAAATATATTTTTTCATGCATAAATTTATAGCACTAGCTTGCTACAAATACAAATATTAATTTGTTGTTGTTAGATATATAAAAATATAAAATTTTTGTGTGTGCGTAAATTAAAAAAAATATATATATGGCCAAGAAAAATCTAATATCCTCGTATATAGATCAGGGCGTTGGGCGGGCCGTGCTTGACTAGTTAAAATGGTTTAGGCCCGGTTCCTATTTGTAAAATAATAACCAGGCCGCTCAGGATATAGGCCGGGCCGAGCCGGCACACAAGCTTTAAAATCATAGAAAACAGAATATCAATAATTGATTGCCTGTTACCAAGCCCGCCCAGATCTACTCGCATCTTTCCACTTGCACGTTGCATTTACAGAATGCTGTTTGCTGGTCTTAGCCGCAGCTAATCGTCCTCGCTCTAGTCCAGTCCGTTCCTCTCCAGCTTCTCAAGCCTGAGTTGCCTCTATCTCTCCCCTCGAACAACAGAAACCTTTATTGACTGCTCCTTACTCTCCTGCCTCCTCTTCTCTCTGTCTTCGCGGGCTATGCTGATTTCAGCGACGGCGCTGAGAGATAATGGGGGATTAGAGTTTCCTCCACCGTCAAACTTTAGGGTTTTGCTGGCTGCCGTACTTTTCTTGCCATGTCTACTGCAGGACGCTGCCTCGCTCGAGGGCCGCTGACTCCGCGGCTTCTTCCCTCTCTGTTTAGGCTGTCACGAAAAGCTTGCTGCCTGCCAGCGAAAGCTCGGAGCTTTCATCTTCTCCACGCCATATCGCCTCGTGAAGAATCGAAGAAGGTTTCTTTACTTCATTCTTTCTGTCTGAATATTGATACGATATGCATGTTTTTCGTTTTCTTATTGTTGTTTTTCATTTAGAAATGGAGGGTGGGTCTTGTATCCTGCTTCAAAAATGATGAGAAGTCCACTTCGAATGATGATGGATTTGAATTTGTGGAGATCAGGTCGGATCGAGAATTGGATAAGCCTATGTTAGATCCTTTGGAAAATGAGGAAAAACATTGGATTATTGTCATTCAGAAGGTAAAGTTATCCATCTTGTTCTGTTTTATGGAGTTTCAGATCTGCCACATCTCTTTTGATTTTGTATCTTGAATGTTTAGATCTGTAGTACATTTGTAATTCTTTCTTGGTCAGTTTGCTTGATATTCCTCTGCTGGAAAATGGGTTTGTGAAGGTTTTGCATGTGCTTGTCAACATGGCATCTGGTAAAATTAGTCTGGTAACGGATTTAAGCGGGATTTCACTTAAATCTGCTAGACAGAAAATGGGCAAATTTTAAACCCTGGATTTAGTAAATCTAGTTTCTTCCCAAGCCCTGTTTGTTTTGTATTAAATCCAGGATTTACTAAATCCTTGTGCTGGCAGGATTTAGCAAATCCGTCTTTACAAGATGTACCAAAGCTGTTACTGGATAGCTCCTTTTATTCAAGTTTTGACTTTTAGGGGCAATTTGGGCATTCAAACCTCAACATTGGTGATGCAAGGAGACATCTTATGTTTTNCCAAGCCCTGTTTATTTTGTATTGAATCCAGGATTTACTAAATCCTGGTGCTGGCAGGATTTAGTAAATCCGTCTTTACAAGATGTACCAAAGCTGTTACTGGATAGCTCCTCTTATTCAGGTTTTGACTTTTAGGGGCAATTTGGGCATTCAAACCTCAACATTGGTGATGCAAGGAGACATCTTATGCTTTATCAGTAACTAGGTGCATGAAGATTTTGTCATATGTCGAACTAAATTAAATTATTTAAATGTTAGTTTCAATGATAATCATTGAGCATATTATGTTGGCCAGGATAAAAATAAGAGCTTTGATGCATTAAATAGAGTTTCTATTTTACATACCTTAAAGGCCTATCATATAGATTGTGCTATTTTTAAGGACTTTTAATGGAAAATATAATGCATTAAATAACTAGTCATTTATTTTTAGTAAAGAGTTTAATTTTAAAGATGGCATCATTTTTAAGAGAACTTATTTATTGATTTCTTATTCATCTTAATGTAATAAACATAAAATTGTGGTTTAAAATTGTTAATGACTCACATTTAACTAAAATTTATTTTAACCGTTATCATTACCCTTATCCCAACTATTTGGGTTGACATTATAAATATTTTTTTATTCAGTTTTATTGAGTTGACTTGTTAAATTTATTCTTGACAGATTATTTGAGAACGTAATCTTAGATTTATCAAATATTCTTCCTAAATATATCCACATGACGTCAGTCAATATAATCATTCAATAGCCGACCCTTCTTAATTTTTCCAAACATTCATTTTAACAATTCTCATCTTCGTAGATTTCTTAGATTTTTTTAAGCTAGCTTGCAAATAATTTGATTTCTTAGATCTTTCAAAAAGCCTTATATTCCTTTAAATCATGGGCGAATCAAACATCTCATGTGGCTGTGATAAAACCAAATGTCTATAGTTATGACTTTGAAGAACTTGCAAAAGACCTTTCTTGACCTTGAGAAAGAAGGAAGTTGAGTGGGGTAGTAAATTAATGAAAATGGCAACTATGCTTTAAGATATATTAACTTACTCTTACATATGAAATATACATGAAGGTTATAATGTTTGGCATAACTTGAGAGCAGCCAAGACGAACTGATATTTTAGTATAGTTTTTTAAGCTTGGGCTAGACTCATTTTAATCTTAGGCTTAAAGATTAGGCTTGAGCNATTGAAATCAAACTGACCTCATATTTTTCACAGTTTAAATGAAAGAGCACTCTACCTTAAATCTTGTATCTACCCCGAGGGATAAACACAAGACTTGAGGATGAGGCTCAATCAAATAAACTAAGAAAGATATGACATCCGTTTGGTCTGCGAAACCGTTTTATTTGCCGACAAGTTCCCCTATTTAATACAAANCCTATTTAATACAAAGAATTAAATAGGGTTTATTTTAGGCTGGGTTCGGAAAAACTTCCTATAAGGGTAAGCCCCTATAGTTAATTACATCTTAAATGTCCGAAGTCACCCAAGAAAACTCTCGATAAAAATCAGGGAATAATGTCTCTAAAAAAGTCAAAAAGATAGGACTTTTTAACAAAATCGGACGAAGAGCTGTGAAAGGGGAAAGTCTCAAATCTGGGACATTGTTGAGGAATCCAAATGAAGAGAAACTAGGGGAGGCCACAGATCCTGAGGAGAACCTAGTGGGTTCCCAGTCTATCCTATGATTTGGCTCCAATTTTAGGAAGAAAATATTAAAGTGTTTTATGCTGAGGAATCCAAATGAAGAGAAACTAGGGGAGGCCACAGATCCTGAGGAGAACCTCAGTGACTCGAGGAATCCAAATGAAGAGAAACTAGGGGAGGTCACAGATCCTGAGGAGAACCTCAGTGACTCCTGGAACAATGTTGAAGAATCCAAATGAAGAGAAACTAGGGGAGGCCACAGATCCTGAGGAGAACCTCAGTGACTTCCTTATCCTATGATTTGGCTCCAATTTTGAGAAGAAATTATTAAAGTGTTTCATCCTGTCATTTTTATTTAATTAAGGCTTATATTTGCGTGACAGTGCCACATAAATTGCTTAGAAAATATGAGGGTTTACGTCGTATCGGACGACAACCTCGGAACCTAGAACGAGTTNGGAAAAAGAATGATTTTACTGGGGAAGACATGTTCTGCTGTTGAAGATAGTCGTGCTGCCCACTGCGCTTGCTCCAAGCTCCTCGACGTGACGAGTTTAAGTTTTCTAGGGTGTCCAGTTNATGGAGAGAAACTAGGGGAGGCCATAGATCCTGAGGAGAACCTCAGTGACTTCCCGGCCTATCCTATGATTTAATTAGAGAAGAAATTATTAAAGTGTTTCATCCTGCCATTTTATTTAATTAGGGCTTATATTTGCGTAACAGAGTCACACAAATTGTCTAGAAGATATGAGGGTTTACGTCATATCGGACGACAACCTCGGAACCTTGGATGAGTTAGGGCTTAAATCGTACAGCAGAGCTATACGAATGCCTAAAGAAAATGTGGAGGATTTATGTTATGGATTGTTTAATTTATAAGAAAAGGAATGGTTTTGTTGGGGAAGACATATTCTGCTGTTGAAGATGGTCGTGCTGCCCACTACGCTAGCTCCAAGCTCCTCGACGTGTCGAGTTTAAGTTTTCTAGGGTGTCCAGTTATAGTGTCAAATCAAACGGTCCTATGGTTGTAGTTCTCTAAACATCCTATGTAAAAAAAATAAACATGTTTAAAGTTATAAAATGTAAAGTGTGCGATGCATGAACAAACAGTAGAATGCACGCGGAACAATAATAGGCAAAAACAGAAGCAGTACAACATGCTATACATGAAGAATAGTTGCAGGTAGAAACATGACAGGTGTAACATGCTATAAAGAGAGAACAGTAGCAGGACAAGTGTAACATGCTATACAGGGAGAACAGTAGCAGGTAGAAACAGGAAAATTATAACATGCTATACAGGAAGAACAACAGCAGGTAGAAACAGGAAAATTAAGTGTTGTAAAATATAAAGCAAATTTGTACGCCCGTGAGATCCGATGTTCCTTAAGCACAGCAAACCTAAATGCATCTCAAAAAGCAAAGTCCGGAGAAAAACGTCATCCAGGAAATCCGAGGAAAAGCGAAAAAAACTCGAGAGACTCGACGAAAAAGACTCAAGTAAAAGAAAATCCTCAAAACTCCTGGGGAAATCCCGAAAAAAAAAGAAAAGTAACACGAGTGCCTCGTCCCAAAACTTCGATAAAACAAAAAGAAAATTCGGATGAGGGGGACCGCAAGCACTCGTATGGGACTAGGCTCAGCTATATTTATTATCGAGGGTCCACGAAGGCTACTCGGTCACCCGAATATATAGAACCCGTCACTCGTCTAGAAGTGTGTCTTGAACCTCACTT